>CM074719.1:626279531-626287031 GCA_037306005.1 Rhinophrynus dorsalis | reverse complement strand
TCTGGTCCTTAAAGGGTTAAACATTAAACATATTTCTTCCTCTCTTCGAGAATAAACAGACCTCGCCTTTAATCGGGGACACATCCTGGTGCCTCTGCCAATACTTTTTATACCTCCCCCCGCCCCCACTATCCTGGCACAGGAGTAGATGCCCTCAGACCCTGGCATTTCCTGTTCTGGTGACACTTACATGGATCCAGGCTCTGCCGCAGGTAATAAAGTTCTGTTAGATTATCTGATCGGAGTCCTCTGTGTCTATTAATCAGTACAGTGTGTCTTCCTGTCTTACTGAGTGGAGGAAGCTGACTCTCGGGGAATGACTCTAAAAGTAAACTTGAGACGTTCAAATTTGTAACCCTTGAGAGCCAAAGGGAGCGGGCAATGCAAAGCTCCGCAATGTACTTCTCTGGCACTGAAACGTCTAGTTGTCCTTCATTAAGGATTTTATGAGTAAGAAAGTCCAGAGACAAACTGCATTATAACTTCCTTGGATATTACACTTTCACGAGGCAGGATTTATAATACGCTATTGATAAGCATTTCAGTTTCCTTCTATAAAATACATTGTTGCAAATTCTTCTTTGAAAAGTGTTGCAATTTCAATTTGAAACAGGGAAATTAGTAACATAGCAAACATACCACCTCCCAACATTTCAAATTGCCAAAGATGGACACTTGTACTTTAGGGGGTGTTGCTGGGGGTGTGGCTGGTGGGTGGGACAGTAACGAAAATATTTAGGTTATTTCATGACCTACTGACACCTCTTTGTGTCACTGTATAAATGACTTAGAGCAAAAGCAAATATTTTATTGACAGACTAATTTATAAACACATATACTGAATTTTACACAAATATTAACCCTTTGAGTGCCAGAGGGGTATGCACTTCTATGCACACCACACAGTCTGATCTCCTAAACACAGGGACACCAGGGTGATACACTTATATACACACCACACAGTCTGATCTCCTAAACACAGGGACACCAGGGTGATACACTTCTATACACACCACACAGTCTGATCTCCTAAACACAGGGACACCAGGGTGATACACTTATATACACACCACACAGTCTGATCTCCTAAACACAGGGACACCAGGGTGATACACTTATATACACACCACACAGTCTGATCTCCTAAACACAGGGACACCAGGGTGATACACTTATATACACACACCACACAGTCTGATCTCCTAAACACAGGGACACCAGGGTGATACACTTATATACACACCACACAGTCTGATCTCCTAGACACAGGGACACCAGGGTGATACACTTATATACACAGCACACAGTCTGATCTCCTAAACACAGGGACACCAGGGTGATACACTTCTATACACAGCACACAGTCTGATCTCCTAAACACAGGGACACCAGGGTGATACACTTATATACACACACCACACAGTCTGATCTCCTAAACACAGGGACACCAGGGTGATACACTTATATACACACACCACACAGTCTGATCTCCTAAACACAGGGACACCAGGGTGATACACTTATATACACACCACACAGTCTGATCTCCTAAACACAGGGACACCAGGGTGATACACTTATATACACACACCACACAGTGTGATCTCCTAAACACAGGGACACCAGGGTGATACACTTCTATACACACCACACAGTCTGATCTCCTAAACACAGGGACACCAGGGTGATACACTTCTATACACACCACACAGTCTGATCTCCTAAACACAGGGACACCAGGGTGATACACTTCTATACACAGCACACAGTCTGATCTCCTAAACACAGGGACACCAGGGTGATACACTTCTATACACACCACACAGTCTGATCTCCTAAACACAGGGACACCAGGGTGATACACTTCTATACACAGCACACAGTCTGATCTCCTAAACACAGGGACACCAGGGTGATACACTTCTATACACAGCACACAGTCTGATCTCCTAAACACGGGGACACCAGGGTGATACACTTATATACACCACACAGTCTGATCTCCTAAACACAGGGACACCAGGGTGATACACTTATATACACACCACACAGTCTGATCTCCTAAACACAGGGACACCAGGGTGATACACTTCTATACACAGCACACAGTCTGATCTCCTACACACAGGGACACCAGAGTGATACACTTATATACACACCACACAGTCTGATCTCCTAAACACAGGGACACCAGGGCGATACATTTCTATACACAGCACACAGTCTGATCTCCTAAACACAGGGACACCGGGGTGATACATTTCTATACACACCACACAGTCTGATCTCCTAAACACAGGGACACCAGGGTGATACACTTCTATACACACCACACAGTCTGATCTCCTAAACACAGGGACACAAGGTTGATACACTTATATATACACACCACACAGTCTGATCTCCTAAACACAGGGACAGCAGGGTGATACACTTATATACATACCACACAGTCTGATCTCCTAAACACAGGGACACCAGGGTGATACACTTCTATACGCACCACACAGTCTGATCTCCTAAACACACGGACACCAGGGTGATACACTTATATACACACCACACAGTCTGATCTCCTAAACACAGGGACACCAGGGTGATACACTTATATACACACCACACAGTCTAATCTCCTAAACACAGGGACACCAGGGTGATACACTTATATACACACCACACAGTCTGATCTCCTAAACACAGGGACACCAGGGTGATACACTTATATACACACACCACACAGTCTGATCTCCTAAACACAGGGACACCAGGGTGATACACTTATATACACACCACACAGTCTGATCTCCTAAACACAGGGACACCAGGGTGATACACTTATATACACACCACACAGTCTGATCTCCAAAACACAGGGACACCAGGGTGATACACTTCTATACACAGCACACAGTCTGATCTCCTAAACACAGGGACACCAGGGTGATACACTTATATACACACACCACACAGTCTGATCTCCTAAACACAGGGACACCAGGGTGATACACTTATATACACACACCACACAGTCTGATCTCCTAAACACAGGGACACCAGGGTGATACACTTATATACACACCACACAGTCTGATCTCCTAAACACAGGGACACCAGGGTGATACACTTATATACACACACCACACAGTGTGATCTCCTAAACACAGGGACACCAGGGTGATACACTTCTATACACACCACACAGTCTGATCTCCTAAACACAGGGACACCAGGGTGATACACTTCTATACACACCACACAGTCTGATCTCCTAAACACAGGGACACCAGGGTGATACACTTCTATACACAGCACACAGTCTGATCTCCTAAACACAGGGACACCAGGGTGATACACTTCTATACACACCACACAGTCTGATCTCCTAAACACAGGGACACCAGGGTGATACACTTCTATACACAGCACACAGTCTGATCTCCTAAACACAGGGACACCAGGGTGATACACTTCTATACACAGCACACAGTCTGATCTCCTAAACACGGGGACACCAGGGTGATACACTTATATACACCACACAGTCTGATCTCCTAAACACAGGGACACCAGGGTGATACACTTATATACACACCACACAGTCTGATCTCCTAAACACAGGGACACCAGGGTGATACACTTCTATACACAGCACACAGTCTGATCTCCTACACACAGGGACACCAGAGTGATACACTTATATACACACCACACAGTCTGATCTCCTAAACACAGGGACACCAGGGCGATACATTTCTATACACAGCACACAGTCTGATCTCCTAAACACAGGGACACCGGGGTGATACATTTCTATACACACCACACAGTCTGATCTCCTAAACACAGGGACACCAGGGTGATACACTTCTATACACACCACACAGTCTGATCTCCTAAACACAGGGACACAAGGTTGATACACTTATATATACACACCACACAGTCTGATCTCCTAAACACAGGGACAGCAGGGTGATACACTTATATACATACCACACAGTCTGATCTCCTAAACACAGGGACACCAGGGTGATACACTTCTATACGCACCACACAGTCTGATCTCCTAAACACACGGACACCAGGGTGATACACTTATATACACACCACACAGTCTGATCTCCTAAACACAGGGACACCAGGGTGATACACTTATATAAACACCACACAGTCTAATCTCCTAAACACAGGGACACCAGGGTGATACACTTCTATAAACACCGCACAGTCCGATCTCCTAAACACAGGGACACCGGGGTGAGACACTTATATACACACCACACAGTCTGATCTCCTAAACACAGGGACACCGGGGTGAGACACTTATATACACACCATACAGTCTGTTCTCCTAAACACAGTGACACCGGGATGATACACTTATATACACACCACACAGTCTGATCTCCTAAACACAGGGACACCGGGGTGATACACTTATATACACACCACACAGTCTGATCTCCTAAACACAGGGACACCGGGGTGATACACTTATATACACACCACACAGTCCGATCTCCTAAACACAGGGACACCGGGGTGATACACTTATATACACACCACACAGTCCGATCTCCTAAACAAAGGGACACCGGGGTGATACACTTATATACACACCACACAGTCCGATCTCCTAAACACAGGGACACCGGGGTGATACACTTATATATACACCACACAGTCTGATCTCCTAAACACAGGGACACCAGGGTGATACACTTCTATACACACCACACAGTCTGATCTCCTACACACAGGAACACCAGGGTGATACACTTATATACACACCACACTGTCTGATCTCCTAAACACAGGGACACCAGAGTGATACACTTCTATACACACCATACAGTCTGATCTCCTAAACACAGGAACACCAGGATGATACACTTCTATACACACCACACAGTCTGATCTCCTAAACACAGGGACACCAGGGTGATACTCTTCTATATACACCAAACAGTCTGATCTCCTAAACACAGGGACACCATGGTGATACACTTCTATATACACCACACAGTCTGATCTCCTAAACACAGGGACACCAGGGTGATACACTTCTATACACACCACACAGTCTGATCTCCTAAACACAGGGACACCAGGGCGATACACTTATATACACACCACACAGTCTGATCTCCTAAACACAGGGACACCAGGGCGATACACTTATATACACACCACACAGTCTGATCTCCTACACACAGGGACACCAGGGTGATACACTTATATACACATCACATAGTCTGATCTCCTAAACACAGGGACACCAGGGTGATACACTTCTATACACACCTCACAGTCTGATCTCCTAAACACAGGGACACCAGAGTTATACACATATATACACATCACATAGTCTGATCTCCTAAACACAGGGACACCAGGGTGATACACTTCTATACACACCACACAGTCTGATCTCCTAAACACAGGGACACCGGGGTGATGCACTTATATACACACTACACAGTCTGATCTCCTAAACACAGGGACACCAGGGTGATGCACTTATATACACACCACACAGTCTGATCTCCTAAACACAGGGACACCAGGGCGATACATTTCTATACACACCACACAGTCTGATCTCCTAAACACAGGGACACCAGGGTGATACACTTCTATACACACCACACAGTCTGATCTCCTAAACACAGTGACACCAGGGTGATACACTTATATACACACCACACAGTCTGATCTCCTAAACACAGGGACACCGGGGTGATACACTTCTATACACACCACACAGTCCGATCTCCTAAACACAGGGACACCAGGGTGGGAAAGAGGGACAGAGGGATTTGGGTCTGATAGAGGGACACTTGGAAGGAACAGGCCCCTAATATCGCCAAGAGATACACTTGGGAGGTATGAATATCTCCTTAAGTGGGACACCTGTGAGGTACAGACCCCTAATATTTCTTAAAGAGGGACACTTGGGAGGTACGGACCCCTAATATCTCCTAAAGAGGGACACTTGGGAGGAAAGGACCTCTAATATCTCCTAAAGAGGGGCACTTGGGAGGTACAGACCCCTAATATATCCTAAAGAGGGACACTTGGGGGGTACGGACCCCTAATATCTCCTAAAGAAGGACACATGGGAGGTACAGACCCCCAATATCTCCTAAAGAGGGACACTTGGGAGGTATGGACCCCTAATATTTCCTAAAGAGGGACACTTGGAAGGTACAGACCCCTAATATCTCCTAAAGAGGGACACCTTGGAGGAAATGACCCCTAATATCTCCTAAAGAGGGACACTTGGGATGTACAGTCCCCTAATATCTCCTAAAGATGGACACTTGGGAGGTATGTCCCCTAATATCTCCTAAAGAGGGACACTTGGGAGGTGTGGACCCCTAATATCTCCTAAAGAGGGTCACTTGGGAGGTATATACCCCTAATATCTCCTAAAGAGGGACACTTGGGAGGTATATACCCCTAATATCTCCTAAAGAGGGACACTTGGGAGGTATGGACCCCTAATATCTCCTAAAGAGGGACACTTGGGAGGTATATACCCCTAATATCTCCTAAAGAGGGACACTTGGGAGGTATATACCCCTAATATCTACTAAAGAAGGAATTCCTCTCCCCCTGAATCAGTTGTAAATCAGATTAACCCTATGAGTGTGAAAGAGATGCAAAATGCAAGCAAAGCATTAATGTTGCTCTTGGGTTGGAGATGGGAGGGAGAGGACCACACGGGGGGCAGATCGGGTGAACTAGGGGACGTCACTTGTGCTGGCTGTACCATCAGGACATTCATAGCAGAAAGAAGGTCAATTCTAACTGAAAACAATATCCTATATAATAATTCACTAGGATGTTTGTCAGAAGCCGCCATGCTCAGTAGAGACTGTGCACATTTGGGCAGTCTCTACTGCACATGGTTGCATCGCGTGCAGCAGCGAGGTAGCGACTGCTTAACCCTTTGTTTGCTACAGTCGTACGCAACGCATTGCAAAGAAATGTGTTGCGTACCCCTCTGTCACTCAAAGGGTTAACATTACCCAGACCTTTGCCCGTATTCATGGCCTTTTACACTAGTGAATAAATAAAGCACATCAAACACAACATATAGGTGATTGTGCATGTTTTTTCTTTTGTGTTTTTGTGTGCATCGTTTTGAAGTGACAGTTCCATTTTAAGCTTGACACTGGGGCTTTACACCCTTTGCCAGTACCTAGCAACCCTACCCTAAACGGTTAAACTTTTAACCCCCTACGGAGCAGAGAGATGTGTAACATATTGCTTTGCATTGCATTGTGGGCACCTCTTTTCCTTAATCCTATATAATAATTCGCTAAGGATGTTTGTCAGAAGCCGTCATGCTCAGTAGAGACTGCCTGCGCCACGGCTGATACGGAGTGGAGAGCTACGAATTCAGATTGGAGTCCTCTCTGCGCAGAGAGGGCCATGGTCTGAATTCGGAGTGCCCCGCTCTGTATCAGCCGCGGTGTCGGCAGTCTCTACTGC
>CM074719.1:626002031-626274531 GCA_037306005.1 Rhinophrynus dorsalis | reverse complement strand
TTTGCCCCCCATCTGCTCCAACTTGCCCTCACCAGCTCCACTATGCCCCCAGCAGCTCCAACTTGCCCCCCCATCCGCTCCAACTTGCCCCACCAGCTCCACTTTGCCCCCCCTCAGCTCCACTTGCCCCCCCTCAGCTCCATTTTGACCCTCATCAGCTCCACTTTGACCTTCATCAGCTCCACTTTGACCCTCATCAGCTCCAACTTGCCCCCATCATCTCCAACTTGCCCCCACCAGCTCCACTATGCCCCCTCAGCTCCAGCTTTCCCCTAACAGCTCCAACTTGCCCCCATCATCTCCACTTTGCCCCACATCTGCTCCAACTTGCCCCCTCAGCTCCACTATGCCCCCTCAGCTCCAACTTGCCCCCCATCACATACCTGTATCTCCCGCGCAGTCTTCTCTTCAGTAATGCAGAGCGTGGCGGGAGATCATGACTCCCAGGGCGCTCTGCATTACTAAAGATCCGACCAGATGAGGGAGCGCTGTAGCAACATAGACCTGACTGTGTTGTGGTTCCTGGCGTGGTGTGTGTGGGCACACCTCTTCTCCGCTGCATGCCCCCGCCCCCAGTACGTGTGCGCCCTAGGCCGGCGCCTACCTCGCCTATAGGTGGAGCCGGCCCTGCACACAGTCTGACCTCCTAAAAAGAGGGACAACAGGGTGGGAAAGAGGGACAGTGGGATTTGGCCCTCAAAGAGGGACTGTCCCTCCTAAAGAGGGACACTTGGGATGTATGGTATGTGTCTGCCTGTATGCTGCATATGTCTGTGTTTATCAGTGTGTCTGCATTTCAAACACGTGCGCCCAATGGTCATAACATGACGGGCAACGCCGTCCCATGTTGCTAGTCTCATATCTATCTATCTATCTATCTATCTATCTATCTATCTATCTATCTCATATCTATATATCTATCACATATCTATCTATCTATCTATCTATCTATCTATCTATCTATCTATCTATCTATCTCATATCTATCTATCTATCTATCTATCTCATATCTATCTATCTATCTATCTATCTATCTATCTATCTCATATCTATATATCTATCTCATATCTATCTATCTATCTATCTATCTATCTATCTATCTATCTATCTATCTCATATCTATCTATCACATATCTATCTATCTATCTCATATCTATCTATCTATCTATCTATCTATCTATCTATCTATCACATATCTATCTATCTATCTCATATCTATCTATCTATCTATATATCTATCACATATCTATCTATCTATCTCATATCTATCTATCTATCTATCTATCTATCTATCTATCTATCACATATCTATCTATCTATCTATCTATCTATCTATCTATCTATCTATCTATATATCTATCTCATATCTATCTATCTCATATCTATCTATCTATCTATCTATCTATCTATCTATCTATCTATCTCACATCTATCTATCTCATATCTATCTATCTATCTATCTATCTATCTATCTATCTATATATCTCATATCTATCTATCTATCTATCCGATATCTATCTATCTATCTATCTATCTATCTATCTATCTATTTATCTATCTCATATCTATCTATCTATCTATCTATCTATCTATCTATCTATCTATCTATATCATATCTATCTATCTATCTATCTATCTATCTATCTATCTATCTATCTAAAAAGCTCAGTGCCATTAAGGGGTTAAAGATTGTTGACAGTCCTGACACATCATTGAATTCTGGGATGGCAGATTGGTTGAACACTGCTCTGCCATCCTAGAATTCATTGCAATGAAAAAAAATGCACCGTTGTCTGTAATGCCCCCCCCCCCGTCACATCGGGCGGTCATTAAAGAGTTAAAGCCCAAGGTCTATTTGTCAGTTTGGGACATGGTGCAGTTGGGCTGCTTGATGCACTAAATACGCATTAGGTTAGTCTTAGACTCGCGTCCTTTGGGAACCATGAACTCCCCTGGCTTAGGGCCACACGCGCAATGTAAAAACGTGTAACAAACCAACTGAAACACAGGGGACAAATAACATTTCCAATTAATTTAAATGGGAATTTTAGCCCCTCAAATGCTAGAGAGGTCTTCCGAGTGATGCATTGGAGACCTGTCTAGGATTCAATGGGCTGAAAGCTGATTTTAAAGAGATAGTAACGTCTAATCATAAAATAAGGTTAGATCATTTCTTATACGTTGTGATAACTCTTTGCACAGTTGTCAGTCTTCATATTGGTCTAGTATTTGTGTAATCCTATATAATAATTCACTTTATCATTCAATTACTCTTCTACTACATCTCTGACAGAACTGAAATAACACTCTCTGTGGTCCACATGCTATGAAGATTAATTGGAGCTGCTTTTATTATGAAACATTACTATCCCTTTAAATAAATGGGAACAATGTATTTGCCCCCTGTGGTTTACCCCGAACTTGCTCTAATTTTATTCTAAGCCTATGACCTAGAAACACACAAATGTTCTTTTAGCATTTTAACCCACTGACCGCTAGGGGTACTTTCATCACATTTTTGTGTCCATCCTTTTAGACACAGTCCTGCGGGTAATGTCTAGCTCTGTGATTTCAGCTACTTTGTATCTCACTCATAGTCTGGGAGAGATGTACAATAAAGGTGCAATAAACTTTTATTATGAAAAAAAAATAAATTATATATATATATATATATACTAGCAACATGGGACGGCGTTGCCCGTCATGTTATGACCATTGGGCGCACGTGTTTGAAATGCAGACACACTGATAAACACAGACATATGCAGCATACAGGCAGACACATACCATACATCCCAAGTGTCCCTCTTTAGGAGGGACAGTCCCTCTTTGAGGGCAAAATCCCTCTGTCCCTCTTTCCCACCCTGTTGTCCCTCTTTTTAGGAGGTCAGACTGTGTGCAGGGCTGGCTCCACCTATAGGCGAGGTAGGCGCCGGCCTAGGGCGCACACGTACTGGGGGCGCGGGCATGCAGCGGAGAACAGCTGTGCCCACACACACCACGCCAGGAACCACAACACAGTCAGGTCTATGTTGCTACAGCGCTCCCTCATCTGGTCGGATCTTTAGTAATGCAGAGCGCCCTGGGAGTCATGATCTCCCGCCGCGCTCTGCATTACTGAAGAGAAGACTGCGCGGGAGATACAGGTATGTGATGGGGGGCAAGTTGGAGCTGAGGGGGCATAGTGGAGCTGAGGGGGCAAGTTGGAGCAGATGTGGGGCAAAGTGGAGATGATGGGGGCAAGTTGGAGCTGTTAGGGGAAAGCTGGAGCTGAGGGGGCATAGTGGAGCTGGTGGGGGCAAGTTGGAGATGATGGGGGCAAGTTGGAGCTGATGAGGGTCAAAGTGGAGCTGATGAAGGTCAAAGTGGAGCTGATGAGGGTCAAAATTGAGCTGAGGGGGGGCAAGTGGAGCTGAGGGGGGGCAAAGTGGAGCTGGTGGGGCAAGTTGGAGCGGATGGGGGGGCAAGTTGGAGCTGCTGGGGGCATAGTGGAGCTGGTGAGGGCAAGTTGGAGCAGATGGGGGGCAAAGTGGAGCTGATGGGGGTAAGTTGGAGAGGATGGGGGGCAAAATGGAGCTGATGGGGGTAAGTTGGAGCTGAGGGGGCAAAGTGGAGCTGGTAGGGGCACGTTGGAGCTGATGGGGGCAAGTTGGAGTTGATAGGGGCAAAGTGGAACTGGTGGGCCAAAGTGAAGCTGATAAGGGGCAAGTTGGAGCTGGTGGGGGGCATCTCTTACAGGCATCTCCAGAACAGGGGCAGAGTGGCTCAGGGGGCAGAGAGAGGACAATCATGAAAAGAGGTTGGGTATAAGCAGGCAGGGTATAAAGGGGTGGGACACAAGGGGCGGAGCTAAATGGGTGGCAAAATTAGGTTTTGCCTAGGGTGGCAAAAATCCTTGCACCAGCCCTGACTGTGTGGTGTGTATTACTTTGCTCTACAGCAATAAAGCAATAAACTTCAGTATATGTGTTTATACATTAGTCTGTGCAAATTAAATACTTTGGTCTTGAACTAAATCATTTATTCAGTTACATAAATAGCCAGTAATAGGTCATGAAATAACCTAAAAATTCTTACTAATGCCCCGCCCACCAGCCACACCCCCAATAATATTACCTAAAACTAACGTGTCCCTCTTTGGCCCTGTGAAATGTTGGGAGGTATGCACATACACACAGTGAGCGGCAGAGACATGCAAAACACATGTACACACAGACACACTGGAGATGCACACATGGACACACATATGTAACAGAGATGTACACACACAGACACGCAACATATATGAGCAGAAACACATGTGCTCATGAGTTGTGTACCCCTCTGGCACTCAAAGGGTTAAGGTATAGAGAGGCATGTCAGAGTTAAATAGCAGTGGGAAGTGTGTTCATACCTGGGAACACTGACTTGTGAAGTCCCTAGAGGGGACTGATGTGGTGCTGATGTGGAGAGACAAATGGGGCAATCTGGGTTAAAAGTGGGTGGGGCTTAATCGCGAGTAGGGGGCGGGGCTTAACATAAATGTGAAAAAGTGTTAGTAATAGGCTGGGGAAGGAGGAGAAGTGGGAGGGGAATGCAAGTTTACAGTGTGAGGGGTTTGAACACACTCCATGAGGGGTAAAACTTGATACAGAACCCTGTGGCAGTCAGTGGGTTAAGTGTGAATCTGATGGCTGTCTGTCCTGTGTCTTGCATGGCAAATGGTGACAGTGAAGAAGTAATTCAGCAATGAGGGCCTACCTTAACCCTTTGAGTGCCATTTTGTTCCCCTGGTGATGCAGCACCGTTCAGTGGCTTTACTACAGGTCCTGCTGAGGCCACTGGGAGTCAAGGTGAGTGACTGTGTGTCAGCCATCTTTCTTTCTGGCTTTGTGTGTGTGCATGGGTGTTTGGTGCTGTGTGAGTGAGGCATGAGTGTGTAATACCTGTGAACTTTTACTTGTGGAGTCCCTCATGTGGTGCTGATGTGGAGAGAGCAATGGGGCAATCTGGGTTAAATGGGGGCGGGGCTTAATCGTGAGTAGGGGGCGGGGCTTAACATAAATATGGAAAAGTGTTAGTAATAGGCTGGGGAAGGAGGAGAAGTGGGAGAGAAATGCAAGTTTACCGTGTGAGGGGTTTGAACACACTCCCTGAGGGGTAAAGCTTGATACACAACCCTGTGGCAGTCAGTGGGTTAAGTGTGTACCTGATTGCTGTCTGTCCTGTGTCTTGCATGGCAAATGATGACAGTGAAGAAATAATTGAGCAATGAGGACCTACCTTAACCCTTTGAGTGCAATTTTGTTCCTCTGGTGCTGCAGTACAGGTCCTGCTGAGGCCTCTGGGAGTCAGGGTGAGTGACTGCGTGTGTGTGTCAGCCATATGTATTTCTGGCTTTGTGTGTGTATGTGGTGCTGTGTGTGTGAGTGGGGGCATGTCTGTTTGGTGCTGTGTAAGTGAGGGATGTGTGTGTGTGTGGTGCTGTGTGAGTGGGGCATGTGTGTGTGTTTGTGTGGTGCTGTGTGAGTGGGGCATGTGTGTGTGGTGGTCTGTGTGTGTGAGTGGGGCATGTGTGTTTGTCTGTGGTGTAGGAGCAAGTGGCGGCCATATTGTTTTTTTCTGACTTTGATAGTGGTGGGCGGGCTGCATAGTGGGGGCGGGCCAACTCCCTGCATGATTGAATCACCCAATAGGAGTAGTAACTCCTGCTTTATGCCTCCCCTGGGTGTGTTTTGGCAGGCACAAAGTCTTCTTTTATATATATAGATATACAGTACTGTGAAAAAGTTTTAGGCAGATGTGAAAAGTTGCTGTAAAGTCAGAATGATTTCAAAACAGAAATGTTAATAGTTTATATTTACTAACCAACAAAATGCATAGTGAGTGAACAGGAAAAAATATAATTTGTGTGACCACCCTTTGCCTTCAAAACAGCATAAATTCTTTTAGGTACACGCACACAGTGACGGATTTTGTAGGCATATAGTCAAGTGTATGATTAAACAATTATACCAGACAGGTGCTAATGATCATCAATTTAATATGTGGGTTGAAACACAACCATTAACTGAAACACAGATCACACAGATCTAATTTAAGCTTAAAGGGATAGTAATACTTCGTTTTATCTTTATTTTATTTTGTAGGCATTAAAAAAACATGAAAAACAATATAAGTCTTATCTCTCAAACCTTTATGGTTTAAGAGATATTCACAAGCAAATTTCCCCCTCCCCTCCGTTCAGCCAGATCAGAAGGGAGGTGCCCAGATAGACTTCAGAGAGGGACCATCTTCAATTAAGATAAGGGAAAAAGCTGAAAAACTTGTCAATGGGGGCAGGGATTTCATTGTTCTCATAGGAAGAAGACTGTCCCCTGCTGTTATCTGTCTGGTCTATGGACTGGATTCCACATCTGAGAAGAGATGGCTTACACTAGGTAAAAGGGGCGGGAGGGGAAACTTTGCTTGTGAATATCTCTTAAACCATAAAGGTTTGAGAAATAAGACTTGTATCGTTCTTCATGTTTTTTTTTAATGCCTACAAAATAAAATAAAGATAAAATGAAGTATTAATGTCCCTTTAAAGGGGAACTATCACATATGTTAAAGTTGGTTTTATTTGAATGCTTTATACAGTCTGGCACGTAAGTGGTAAATAAAGGCCTCAATTGTTATAGGGAAAAGATGTTTTATCTGAATATCTTCATCTGTTATATGCACGGAGTTGGTTCCATGTATTGACAGAAGTATAAGAATACATTTTGGGGGCATATTTGGAAGTCTTTATCTTGACAGTATTTTGGGGATTTCAAATATATACCATTTCCCAATTACACAACTATTGTATTATTCTATTTGGGAGTGATTCCTTCAAATAATTGCAGGAAGCTTTCCCATACAAAGAACTAGACAATGAATTATTTAGGCAAAGAGCTGAGCTAAGCACAAGAGGTCATCCATTAAGACTAGAGGAAAGGTGCTTTTGACTAAAACAAAGGCAGGGATTCTTTACAGTAAGGGTGGTAAAGTTGTGGAATTCTTTTCCTCGGAATGTTGTACTTGCAGATATTGCAACTGCTTTAAAAAAAAGCAATGGATATGTGTCTAGAACAGAACTATATTGAAAATTATGACAGATGGCTACAAAACAGATAGGATGTTTATCCAGGGAAATATCTGACTGCCATTTGGAGTCAGGAAGGAATTTTTTTACCCACTTTGGGCGAAATTAGAAATTGCTCCAGAGGGTTTTTTTTTTTTTTGCCTTCCTCTGAATCAACAGGGGTGTTTTTGGCATGGGCTGGACTTGATGGAGCCTCATCAACTATGTTACTATGTTAAGGTTGATTACAAAAATATCTAATATTTATAAGAACTGGAAATTGCATTGTATGTTATGAATATTGTAGGGTTTTATTAATAAATATTATTGTAGTTTATTGCGTTATATTGAAAATTGAAAACAGGAATAATACATATTTTCCCTATAACAACTGAGGTCTTTATTTACCACTTCTGCGCCAGACTGTATAAAACAATTTAAAATATTTTTTGGGGGGATTTTAAGCGTGGTGTTCCGAGGCAGTCGTCAGAGAGGTAAATATATTTTCCCATCCCTATTAGTGCGCCACTTATAGTATAGTTTTAATTTGAATGCTCATTTGCAACGCATTTGTAATCACAGAGATACTTGCTTTTAAACTTCGGGTCGTTACGTCACTTCTGGACAGGCGGCGGGTACAAATCTGCACCACAGCCTGTCAATCTTCGTCTGCTCCCCTCCCCACGCAGTGCCTCATTCCAACTCCTCCGATGACAGAGGATTTCTCCATGTACGCTGGGGCGCTCGCTTGCCAATGAGAGAGCTCCAGCTTACATGGAGTAATCATTAAAGGGATAGTCAAGTCAGAAAAAAAGTATTAACTATATGGTATATACAATTAAAAGAGAGTACTTGCACTTATTCCTATCTCTCAGACCATTATGGTTTGAGAGATATAGGAAAATAAAGTTCTCTGGTCCCTCCCCTTTTTGCTTGACAAGCTGTAAAGCTGTCAGAAGCAGATTCTGGTCGCTTGACCAGATGTGGCTCTTCAGCAGCGTCGATATAACGATATCTAAAGATAAATACTTAATTTGGAACAGTCTACAAAGTTTGCATGGCTTGCAAACAGACTTTGTAGACTGTTCCAGTGAAGTATTTATTTGTAAATAGTGTGATTTCAGCTCTGCTGAAGAGCCTCTGTCTGGTAAAATGACTGGAATCTGCAGCTGTCAGCTAGATGGCAGACTTGAGTAAAACAGCCAGGAAAAGGTAACTTTAGCAAGTTATTTCTCTCAAACCATAAAGATTTGAGAGATAAGACTTACATTGATGTTACCCTTCCTTAATGTCTACAATATTAAATCAACTTAAAATTAACCATTACTATCCCTTTAATACAACACATTTTGAAAGCTATTTCTAAAGCATTAGAGTTGTATTAGGTGAAAGTGGCCCTTTAAAAGAATTAACTCTTCAAGTGCCAGAGAGCTACGCAACGCATTGCTTTACAATGCGTTGCGTACTCCTCCGGCGCTCAAAGGGTTAAAACTGAACAGTGCTGCGTGGAGTATCTTCCGGCCCTATTTAACTCTTCCAGTGCCGTGTGGCTTACTTTAGCGGTAACACACAGAGGCTGATTTACTTAGATGAATTACGATAATTCTTCAGCAAACCAGCTGCACCGCAGGCGAGAAACACGAATTCCTGTTGACTTAAACTGGACATTTAACCCTTTGAATGCTAGAGAGAGGTCTAAAACACATTCCATTGGAGACCTCTCTCTGGCATTCAAGGGATTAAAAGCACTATTGCAATCAGGGAATTTGGTGAATATGTATATATGCCCTCTGTAGTGCTGTTAGTTTGCTCCTTAACCCCTTAATGACCGCTGGATCTGGCATGCGGACAGCCGTTAAGGACCATGCAGACTTTTTTTTTGGGGAGGGGTTGAATTCTGGGATGGCAGTGCAGCCTCATTGCCATCCCCGAATTCCATGACTTAACCAGGACTGTCACCGGTCTTTAAGTGCCAGAACCATTGTGACGGTCCCTGGCACATGAAGGATAGTTAAGGGGTTAATGACTCCAGGTGGAAGATGCACTAAGGGGCCAGGATAGCGATATTATGGCATATTTACTTCAATCCGATCTCATCATGTGCACTAAGAAGTCTAAGAAATCTGCTGGAAATACTCCATCGTCACTGTTTAAATGCCGCTTAATGAGCCATTGTTGTATACCTGTGGGTGTGTTTATATGTTAATGTGGCTCTTTGTCACATGGACTAAGCTATGACAGCTGCCTATGTTGCCCAAATTCACAGTCCCAAGTTACTTCGCCATCCTGGGGAAGTTGTGATCTTCCTATTAATCTCTATGGAGCCAGAGGACAGTTCACTACCCCTACTGGAGATCAGGAACAACAGCAGCTACATAGTAGCATAGTTGATGAGGCTGAAAAAAGATGTGTCTATCAAGTCCAGCCCATGCCAAAACACCCCACTGTTGATCCAGACGAAGGCAAAAAAAAGTCCTCTGAATCCATTTCCAATTTAGCCCCACGTGGGTAAAATAATTCCTTCCTGACTCCAAATGGCATTTCCCTAGATCAACCATCTGTCATAATTCTCAGTATTGTTCCATGCTAGATAGGCATCTATTGTTTTTTTTGAAAGCAGTTGCATTATCTGCAAGTACAACATCCCTAGGCAAAGAATTCTATAACTTTACTGCCCTTAATGTAAAGAATCCCTGCCTTTGTTTTAGTTGAAAGTGCCTTTCCCCTAGTCTTCCTCATTCTTAGCTTAGCTCTTTGCATAAATAATTCATTGGCTAGTTCTTTATATTGACCTTGAATATAAGTGTAAATGGTAATCATATCACCCCTTAGACGTCTCTTTTCTAATGTAAACAAACCCAGTTTGGCTAGTCTCTCTTTATAACTCAGATCCTCCAGTCCCTTTATCAGTTTTATTGCACGTCTCTGCACCTTTTCCAGTTCAGTAATGTCTTTTTTAAGAACTGGCGCCCAAAATTGTTCTCCATATTCTAGATGAGGCCTAACCAAGGATTCTAACCTTTCCATTGCCATAGGAATGTGAATTGCACACTTCCCTGGAACTGAAATGGTTACAACATTAAAAGCAATTGCCAGCACTGATTTCTGCAGTGAGAGAAGTGGCGTAATGTATAACCGCTTCCCTGACATTTCTTTACTGACCAAATCAGCTGATCATCAGGCTGTCTGCCTACTAACATATTCAGGTAAATGCACGACCCCCGAGGCACTTCAATGGAATGCCCCGCGAGTTCTCTACTTACTGACCCACAGAAAAAACAAGACACAAACAGGCAACAAGAGATCTAAGTGTAGTGATGGCGGTCTGACAAACAAAATAAGCAATACAATATCAATCCATTTATTGAAATGAATATTTAATAACCATATAAACAAAACTAAACATGTACATAAATGAAGTTATAGTAGATTATTAGGTACAACTGGAATGAATTATATACACGAGGAACCCACACACACTAGGAATCCCCAACTGGACACATGACAATATTATATATGAGAAGAAGGACTTATGAAAGGTGCTACAGGGGAGAATTGAAGTATGTAACACAAGAAGTGAAAGATAACCCTGCTAAATAGCACTCAGACTGAAATATCAATATTCCCTGTGTATACAGTGTCAGGACTTAAAACTTAATGTTTATTAGGAAATAATAATAAAATATACCAAGGCTGATCCGGCTTGCCACTAGTACAAATAAATAAAAACTCTGAATAATCATGTACCATCAACACATGCAAAAATAAACACAAATACAAACCATTAAGGCAAAAAGGGTGGAAATAAAAAGTGCAGTCAAGCTAAGATATGAGGGGGACTCTAAATTCAAAAAACAAATGTGTTAAAACAAGAAGGTTGAGAGAACAGCTTGTCCCAGATAGAAGTAGGAGAACTATGGATGATGGAACAGATAGAAGTAGGAGAGTTATGGATGATGGAACAGATAGAAGTAGGAGAGCTATGGATGATGGAACAGATAGAAGTAGGAGAGCTATGGATGATGGGACAGATAGAAGTAGGAGAGTTATGGATGATAGAACAGATAGAAGTAGGAGAGTTATGGATGATGGAACAGATAGAAGTAGGAGAGTTATGGATGATGGAACAGATAGAAGTAGGAGAGTTATGGACGATGGAACAGATAGAAGTAGGAGAGTTATGGATGATAGAACAGATAGAAGTAGGAGAGTTATGGAGGATGGAACAGATAGAAGTAGGAGAGTTATGGATGATGGGACAGATAGAAGTAGGAGAGTTATGGAGGATGGAACAGATAGAAGTAGGAGAGTTATGGATGATGGAACAGATAGAAGTAGGAGAGTTATGGATGATGGGACAGATAGAAGTAGGAGAGTTATGGAGGATGGAACAGATAGAAGTAGGAGAGTTATGGATGATGGGACAGATAGAAGTAGGAGAGTTATGGATGATGGAACAGATAGAAGTAGGAGAGTTATGGATGATGGGACAGATAGAAGTAGGAGAGTTATGGATGATGGGACAGATAGAAGTAGGAGAACTATGGATGATGGAACAGATAGAAGTAGGAGAGTTATGGATGATGGAACAGATAGAAGTAGGAGAGCTATAGAGGATGGAACAGATAGAAGTAGGAGAGTTATGGATGATGGAACAGATAGAAGTAGGAGAGTTATGGATGATGGGACAGATAGAAGTAGGAGAGTTATGGATGATGGGACAGATAGAAGTAGGAGAGTTATGGAGGATGGAACAGATAGAAGTAGGAGAGTTATGGATGATGGAACAGATAGAAGTAGGAGAGTTATGGATGATGGGACAGATAGAAGTAGGAGAGTTATGGATGATGGAACAGATAGAAGTAGGAGAGTTATGGATGATGGGACAGATAGAAGTAGGAGAGTTATGGAGGATGGAACAGATAGAAGTAGGAGAGTTATGGATGATGGAACAGATAGAAGTAGGAGAGTTATGGATGATGGGACAGATAGAAGTAGGAGAGTTATGGAGGATGGAACAGATAGAAGTAGGAGAGTTATGGATGATGGGACAGATAGAAGTAGGAGAGTTATGGAAGATGGAACAGATAGAAGTAGGAGAGTTATGGATGATGGGACAGATAGAAGTAGGAGAGCTATGGATGATGGAACAGATAGAAGTAGGAGAGTTATGGAGGATGGAACAGATAGAAGTAGGAGAGCTATGGAGGATGGAACAGATAGAAGTAGGAGAGCTATGGAGGATGGAACAGATAGAAGTAGGAGAGCTATGGATGATGGAACAGATAGAAGTAGGAGAGCTATGGAGGATGGAACAGATAGAAGTAGGAGAGCTATGGATGATGGAACAGATAGAAGTAGGAGAGTTATGGATGATGGGACAGATAGAAGTAGGAGAGCTATAGATGATGGAACAGATAGAAGTAGGAGAGTTATGGATGATGGGACAGATAGAAGTAGGAGAGCTATAGATGATGGAACAGATAGAAGTAGGAGAGCTATGGATGGTAGAACAGATAGAAGTAGGAGAGTTATGGAGGATGGAACAGATAGAAGTAGGAGAGTTATGGAGGATGGAACAGATAGAAGTAGGAGAGTTATGGATGATGGAACAGATAGAAGTAGGAGAGTTATGGATGATGGAACAGATAGAAGTAGGAGAGTTATGGATGATGGAACAGATAGAAGTAGGAGAGTTATGGATGATGGAACAGATAGAAGTAGGAGAGTTATGGGTGATGGAACAGATAGAAGTAGGAGAGCTATGGATGGTAGAACAGATAGAAGTAGGAGAGTTATGGAGGATGGAACAGATAGAAGTAGGAGAGTTATGGAGGATGGAACAGATAGAAGTAGGAGAGTTATGGATGATGGAACAGATAGAAGTAGGAGAGTTATGGATGATGGAACAGATAGAAGTAGGAGAGTTATGGATGATGGAACAGATAGAAGTAGGAGAGTTATGGATGATGGAACAGATAGAAGTAGGAGAGTTATGGAGGATGGAACAGATAGAAGTAGGAGAGTTATGGAGGATGGAACAGATAGAAGTAGGAGAGTTATGGATGATGGGACAGATAGAAGTAGGAGAGTTATGGAAGATGGAACAGATAGAAGTAGGAGAGTTATGGAGGATGGAACAGATAGAAGTAGGAGAGTTATGGAGGATGGAACAGATAGAAGTAGGAGAGTTATGGATGATGGGACAGATAGAAGTAGGAGAGTTATGGAAGATGGAACAGATAGAAGTAGGAGAGTTATGGATGATGGGACAGATAGAAGTAGGAGAGCTATGGATGATGGAAAAGATAGAAGTAGGAGAGTTATGGAGGATGGAACAGATAGAAGTAGGAGAGCTATGGAGGATGGAACAGATAGAAGTAGGAGAGCTATGGAGGATGGAACAGATAGAAGTAGGAGAGCTATGGATGATGGAACAGATAGAAGTAGGAGAGCTATGGAGGATGGAACAGATAGAAGTAGGAGAGCTATGGATGATGGAACAGATAGAAGTAGGAGAGTTATGGATGATGGGACAGATAGAAGTAGGAGAGCTATAGATGATGGAACAGATAGAAGTAGGAGAGTTATGGATGATGGGACAGATATAAGTAGGAGAGCTATAGATGATGGAACAGATAGAAGTAGGAGAGCTATGGATGGTAGAACAGATAGAAGTAGGAGAGTTATGGAGGATGGAACAGATAGAAGTAGGAGAGTTATGGAGGATGGAACAGATAGAAGTAGGAGAGTTATGGATGATGGAACAGATAGAAGTAGGAGAGTTATGGATGATGGAACAGATAGAAGTAGGAGAGTTATGGATGATGGAACAGATAGAAGTAGGAGAGTTATGGATGATGGAACAGATAGAAGTAGGAGAGTTATGGGTGATGGAACAGATAGAAGTAGGAGAGCTATGGATGGTAGAACAGATAGAAGTAGGAGAGTTATGGAGGATGGAACAGATAGAAGTAGGAGAGTTATGGAGGATGGAACAGATAGAAGTAGGAGAGTTATGGATGATGGAACAGATAGAAGTAGGAGAGTTATGGATGATGGAACAGATAGAAGTAGGAGAGTTATGGATGATGGGACAGATAGAAGTAGGAGATTTATGGAGGATGGAACAGATAGAAGTAGGAGAGTTATGGATGATGGAACAGATAGAAGTAGGAGAGTTATGGAGGATGGAACAGATAGAAGTAGGAGAGTTATGGAGGATGGAACAGATAGAAGTAGGAGAGCTATGGATGATGGAACAGATAGAAGTAGGAGAGTTATGGAGGATGGAACAGATAGAAGTAGGAGAGTTATGGATGAAGGAACAGACAGAAGTAGGAGAGTTATGGAGGATGGAACAGATAGAAGTATGAGAGTTATGGAGGATGGAACAGATAGAAGTAGGAGAGTTATGGATGATGGAACAGATAGAAGTAGGAGAGCTATGGATGATGGAACAGATAGAAGTAGGAGAGTTATGGATGATGGAACAGATAGAAGTAGGAGAGTTATGGAGGATGGAACAGATAGAAGTAGGAGAGCTATGGAGGATGGAACAGATAGAAGTAGGAGAGCTATGGATGATGGAACAGATAGAAGTAGGAGAGCTATGGAGGATGGAACAGATAGAAGTAGGAGAGCTATGGATGATGGAACAGATAGAAGTAGGAGAGTTATGGATGATGGGACAGATAGAAGTAGGAGAGCTATAGATGATGGAACAGATAGAAGTAGGAGAGTTATGGATGATGGGACAGATAGAAGTAGGAGAGCTATAGATGATGGAACAGATAGAAGTAGGAGAGCTATGGATGGTAGAACAGATAGAAGTAGGAGAGTTATGGAGGATGGAACAGATAGAAGTAGGAGAGTTATGGATGATGGAACAGATAGAAGTAGGAGAGTTATGGATGATGGAACAGATAGAAGTAGGAGAGTTATGGATGATGGAACAGATAGAAGTAGGAGAGTTATGGATGATGGAACAGATAGAAGTAGGAGAGTTATGGGTGATGGAACAGATAGAAGTAGGAGAGCTATGGATGGTAGAACAGATAGAAGTAGGAGAGTTATGGAGGATGGAACAGATAGAAGTAGGAGAGTTATGGAGGATGGAACAGATAGAAGTAGGAGAGTTATGGATGATGGAACAGATAGAAGTAGGAGAGTTATGGATGATGGAACAGATAGAAGTAGGAGAGTTATGGATGATGGAACAGATAGAAGTAGGAGAGTTATGGAGGATGGAACAGATAGAAGTAGGAGAGTTATGGAGGATGGAACAGATAGAAGTAGGAGAGTTATGGATGATGGGACAGATAGAAGTAGGAGAGTTATGGAAGATGGAACAGATAGAAGTAGGAGAGTTATGGAGGATGGAACAGATAGAAGTAGGAGAGTTATGGAGGATGGAACAGATAGAAGTAGGAGAGTTATGGATGATGGGACAGATAGAAGTAGGAGAGTTATGGAAGATGGAACAGATAGAAGTAGGAGAGTTATGGATGATGGGACAGATAGAAGTAGGAGAGCTATGGATGATGGAAAAGATAGAAGTAGGAGAGTTATGGAGGATGGAACAGATAGAAGTAGGAGAGCTATGGAGGATGGAACAGATAGAAGTAGGAGAGCTATGGAGGATGGAACAGATAGAAGTAGGAGAGCTATGGAGGATGGAACAGATAGAAGTAGGAGAGCTATGGATGATGGAACAGATAGAAGTAGGAGAGTTATGGATGATGGGACAGATAGAAGTAGGAGAGCTATAGATGATGGAACAGATAGAAGTAGGAGAGTTATGGATGATGGGACAGATAGAAGTAGGAGAGCTATAGATGATGGAACAGATAGAAGTAGGAGAGCTATGGATGGTAGAACAGATAGAAGTAGGAGAGTTATGGAGGATGGAACAGATAGAAGTAGGAGAGTTATGGATGATGGAACAGATAGAAGTAGGAGAGTTATGGATGATGGAACAGATAGAAGTAGGAGAGTTATGGATGATGGAACAGATAGAAGTAGGAGAGTTATGGATGATGGAACAGATAGAAGTAGGAGAGTTATGGGTGATGGAACAGATAGAAGTAGGAGAGCTATGGATGGTAGAACAGATAGAAGTAGGAGAGTTATGGAGGATGGAACAGATAGAAGTAGGAGAGTTATGGAGGATGGAACAGATAGAAGTAGGAGAGTTATGGATGATGGAACAGATAGAAGTAGGAGAGTTATGGATGGTGGAACAGATAGAAGTAGGAGAGTTATGGATGATGGGACAGATAGAAGTAGGAGAGTTATGGAGGATGGAACAGATAGAAGTAGGAGAGTTATGGATGATGGAACAGATAGAAGTAGGAGAGTTATGGAGGATGGAACAGATAGAAGTAGGAGAGTTATGGAGGATGGAACAGATAGAAGTAGGAGAGCTATGGATGATGGAACAGATAGAAGTAGGAGAGTTATGGAGGATGGAACAGATAGAAGTAGGAGAGTTATGGATGAAGGAACAGACAGAAGTAGGAGAGTTATGGAGGATGGAACAGATAGAAGTATGAGAGTTATGGAGGATGGAACAGATAGAAGTAGGAGAGCTATGGATGATGGAACAGATAGAAGTAGGAGAGTTATGGATGATGGAACAGATAGAAGTAGGAGAGTTATGGAGGATGGAACAGATAGAAGTAGGAGAGCTATGGATGATGGAACAGATATGGATGATGGAACAGATAGAAGTAGGAGAGTTATGGATGATGGAACAGATAGAAGTAGGAGAGCTATAGATGATGGAACAGATAGAAGTAGGAGAGCTATGGAGAATAGAAAAGATAGAAGTAGGAGAGTTATGGATGATGGAACAGATAGAAGTAGGAGAGTTATGGATGATGGAACAGATAGAAGTTGGAGAGTTATGGATGATGGGACACATAGAAGTAGGAGAGTTATGGATGATGGGACAGATAGAAGTAGGAGAGTTATGGAGAATAGAAAAGATAGAAGTAGGAGAGTTATGGATGATGGAACAGATAGAAGTTGGAGAGTTATGGATGATGGAACAGATAGAAGTAGGAGAGCTATGGATGATGGAACAGATAGAAGTAGGAGAGGTATGGATGATGGAACAGATAGAAGTAGGAGAGCTATAGATGATGGAACAGATAGAAGTAGGAGAGCTATGGATGATGGAACAGATAGAAGTTGGAGAGTTATGGATGATGGAACAGATAGAAGTTAGAGAGCTATAGATGATGGAACATATAGAAGTAGGAGAGTTATGGATGATGGAACAGATAGAAGTAGGAGAGTTATGGAGGATGGAACAGATAGAAGTAGGAGAGTTATGGATGATGGAACAGATAGAAGTAGGAGAGTTATGGAGGATGGAACAGATAGAAGTAGGAGAGTTATGGATGATGGAACAGATAGAAGTAGGAGAGCTATAGATGATGGAACAGATAGAAGTAGGAGAGCTATAGATGATGGAACAGATAGAAGTAGGAGAGCTATGGAAGATGGAACAGATAGAAGTAGGAGAGCTATGGAAGATGGAACAGATAGAAGTATGAGAGTTATGGATGATGGGACAGATAGAAGTAGGAGAGTTATGGATGATGGGACAGATAGAAGTAGGAGAGTTATGGAGAATAGAAAAGATAGAAGTAGGAGAGTTATGGATGATGGAACAGATAGAAGTAGGAGAGCTATAGATGATGGAACAGATAGAAGTAGGAGAGTTATGGAGGATGGAACAGATAGAAGTGGGAGAGCTATGGATGATGGAACAGATAGAAGTAGGAGAGCTATAGATGATGGAACAGATAGAAGTAGGAGAGCTATAGATGATGGAACAGATAGAAGTAAGAGAGCTATGGATGAAGGAACAGATAGAAGTAGGAGAGTTATGGATGATGGGACAGATAGAAGTAGGAGTGTTATGGAGAATAGAAAAGATAGAAGTAGGAGAGTTATGGATGATGGAACAGATAGAAGTTGGAGAGTTATGGATGATGGGACAGATAGAAGTAGGAGAGCTATAGATGATGGAACAGATAGAAGTAGGAGAGCTATGGATGATGGAACAGATAGAAGTTGGAGAGTTATGGATGATGGGACAGATAGAAGTAGGAGAGTTATGGAGGATGGAACAGATAGAAGTAGGAGAGCTATAGATGATGGAACAGATAGAAGTAGGAGAGTTATGGAGGATGGAACAGATAGAAGTAGAGAGCTATGGATGATGGAACAGATAGAAGTAGGAGAGCTATAGATGATGGAACAGATAGAAGTAGGAGAGCTATGGAGAATAGAAAAGATAGAAGTAAGAGAACTATGGATGATGGAACAGATAGAAGTAGGAGAGCTATGGATGATGGAACAGATAGAAGTTGGAGAGTTATGGAGGATAGAACAGATAGAAGTAGGAGAGCTATAGATGATGGAACAGATAGAAGTAGGAGAACTATGGATGATGGAACAGATAGAAGTAGGAGAGCTATGGATGATGGAACAGACAGAAGTAGGAGAGCTATGGAGGATGGAACAGATAGAAGTAGGAGAGCTATAGATGATGGAACAGATAGAAGTAGGAGAGTTATGGAGGATGGAACAGATAGAAGTAGAGAGCTATGGATGATGGAACAGATAGAAGTAGGAGAGCTATAGATGATGGAACAGATAGAAGTAGGAGAGCTATGGAGAATAGAAAAGATAGAAGTAAGAGAACTATGGATGATGGAACAGATAGAAGTAGGAGAGTTATGGAGGATGGAACAGATAGATGGAGGAGAGTTATGGATGAAGGAACAGATAGAAGTAGGAGAGTTATGGATGAAGGAACAGATAGAAGTAGGAGAGTTATGGAGGATGGAACAGATAGAAGTAGGAGAGTTATGGAGGATGGAACAGATAGAAGTAGGAGAGCTATGGATGATGGGACAGATAGAAGTAGGAGAGTTATGGATGATGGAACAGATAGAAGTAGGAGAGTTATGGAGGATGGAACAGATAGAAGTTGGAGAGTTATGGAGGATGGAACAGATAGAAGTAAGAGAGTTATGGATGATGGAACAGATAGAAGTAGTAGAGCTATGGATGATGGAACAGATAGAAGTAGGAGAGCTATAGATGATGGAACAGATAGAAGTAGGAGAGCTATGGATGAAGGAACAGATAGAAGTAGGAGAGTTATGGATGATAGAACAGATAGAAGTAGGAGAGTTATGGATGATGGAACAGATAGAAGTAGGAGAGTTATGGATGATGGAACAGATAGAAGTAGGAGAGTTATGGAGGATGGAACAGATAGAAGTAAGAGAGTTATGGATGATGGAACAGATAGAAGTAGGAGAGCTATAGATGATGGAACAGATAGAAGTAGGAGAGCTATGGATGAAGGAACAGATAGAAGTAGGAGAGTTATGGATGATGGAACAGATAGAAGTAGGAGAGCTATGGATGATAGAACAGATAGAAGTAGGAGAGTTATGGATGATGGAACAGATAGAAGTAGGAGAGTTATGGATGATGGGACAGATAGAAGTAGGAGAGTTATGGAGAATAGAAAAGATAGAAGTAGGAGAGTTATGGATGATGGAACAGATAGAAGTTGGAGAGTTATGGATGATGGAACAGATAGAAGTAGGAGAGTTATGGATGATGGGACAGATAGAAGTAGGAGAGTTATGGATGATGGGACAGATAGAAGTAGGAGAGTTATGGAGAATAGAAAAGATAGAAGTAGGAGAGTTATGGATGATGGAACAGATAGAAGTTGGAGAGTTATGGATGATGGAACAGATAGAAGTAGGAGAGGTATGGATGATGGAACAGATAGAAGTAGGAGAGCTATAGATGATGGAACAGATAGAAGTAGGAGAGCTATGGATGATGGAACAGATAGAAGTTGGAGAGTTATGGATGATGGAACAGATAGAAGTTAGAGAGCTATAGATGATGGAACATATAGAAGTAGGAGAGTTATGGATGATGGAACAGATAGAAGTAGGAGAGTTATGGAGGATGGAACAGATAGAAGTAGGAGAGTTATGGATGATGGAACAGATAGAAGTAGGAGAGTTATGGAGGATGGAACAGATAGAAGTAGGAGAGTTATGGATGATGGAACAGATAGAAGTAGGAGAGCTATAGATGATGGAACAGATAGAAGTAGGAGAGCTATAGATGATGGAACAGATAGAAGTAGGAGAGCTATGGAAGATGGAACAGATAGAAGTAGGAGAGCTATGGAAGATGGAACAGATAGAAGTATGAGAGTTATGGATGATGGGACAGATAGAAGTAGGAGAGCTATAGATGATGGAACAGATAGAAGTAGGAGAGCTATGGATGATGGAACAGATAGAAGTTGGAGAGTTATGGATGATGGGACAGATAGAAGTAGGAGAGTTATGGAGGATGGAACAGATAGAAGTAGGAGAGCTATAGATGATGGAACAGATAGAAGTAGGAGAGTTATGGAGGATGGAACAGATAGAAGTAGAGAGCTATGGATGATGGAACAGATAGAAGTAGGAGAGCTATAGATGATGGAACAGATAGAAGTAGGAGAGCTATGGAGAATAGAAAAGATAGAAGTAAGAGAACTATGGATGATGGAACAGATAGAAGTAGGAGAGCTATGGATGATGGAACAGATAGAAGTTGGAGAGTTATGGAGGATAGAACAGATAGAAGTAGGAGAGCTATAGATGATGGAACAGATAGAAGTAGGAGAACTATGGATGATGGAACAGATAGAAGTAGGAGAGCTATGGATGATGGAACAGACAGAAGTAGGAGAGCTATGGAGGATGGAACAGATAGAAGTAGGAGAGCTATAGATGATGGAACAGATAGAAGTAGGAGAGTTATGGAGGATGGAACAGATAGAAGTAGAGAGCTATGGATGATGGAACAGATAGAAGTAGGAGAGCTATAGATGATGGAACAGATAGAAGTAGGAGAGCTATGGAGAATAGAAAAGATAGAAGTAAGAGAACTATGGATGATGGAACAGATAGAAGTAGGAGAGTTATGGAGGATGGAACAGATAGATGGAGGAGAGTTATGGATGAAGGAACAGATAGAAGTAGGAGAGTTATGGATGAAGGAACAGATAGAAGTAGGAGAGTTATGGAGGATGGAACAGATAGAAGTAGGAGAGTTATGGAGGATGGAACAGATAGAAGTAGGAGAGCTATGGATGATGGGACAGATAGAAGTAGGAGAGTTATGGATGATGGAACAGATAGAAGTAGGAGAGTTATGGAGGATGGAACAGATAGAAGTTGGAGAGTTATGGAGGATGGAACAGATAGAAGTAAGAGAGTTATGGATGATGGAACAGATAGAAGTAGTAGAGCTATGGATGATGGAACAGATAGAAGTAGGAGAGCTATAGATGATGGAACAGATAGAAGTAGGAGAGCTATGGATGAAGGAACAGATAGAAGTAGGAGAGTTATGGATGATAGAACAGATAGAAGTAGGAGAGTTATGGATGATGGAACAGATAGAAGTAGGAGAGTTATGGATGATGGAACAGATAGAAGTAGGAGAGTTATGGAGGATGGAACAGATAGAAGTAAGAGAGTTATGGATGATGGAACAGATAGAAGTAGGAGAGCTATAGATGATGGAACAGATAGAAGTAGGAGAGCTATGGATGAAGGAACAGATAGAAGTAGGAGAGTTATGGATGATGGAACAGATAGAAGTAGGAGAGCTATGGATGATAGAACAGATAGAAGTAGGAGAGTTATGGATGATGGAACAGATAGAAGTAGGAGAGTTATGGATGATGGGACAGATAGAAGTAGGAGAGTTATGGAGAATAGAAAAGATAGAAGTAGGAGAGTTATGGATGATGGAACAGATAGAAGTTGGAGAGTTATGGATGATGGAACAGATAGAAGTAGGAGAGTTATGGATGATGGGACAGATAGAAGTAGGAGAGTTATGGATGATGGGACAGATAGAAGTAGGAGAGTTATGGAGAATAGAAAAGATAGAAGTAGGAGAGTTATGGATGATGGAACAGATAGAAGTTGGAGAGTTATGGATGATGGAACAGATAGAAGTAGGAGAGGTATGGATGATGGAACAGATAGAAGTAGGAGAGCTATAGATGATGGAACAGATAGAAGTAGGAGAGCTATGGATGATGGAACAGATAGAAGTTGGAGAGTTATGGATGATGGAACAGATAGAAGTTAGAGAGCTATAGATGATGGAACATATAGAAGTAGGAGAGTTATGGATGATGGAACAGATAGAAGTAGGAGAGTTATGGAGGATGGAACAGATAGAAGTAGGAGAGTTATGGATGATGGAACAGATAGAAGTAGGAGAGTTATGGAGGATGGAACAGATAGAAGTAGGAGAGTTATGGATGATGGAACAGATAGAAGTAGGAGAGCTATAGATGATGGAACAGATAGAAGTAGGAGAGCTATAGATGATGGAACAGATAGAAGTAGGAGAGCTATGGAAGATGGAACAGATAGAAGTAGGAGAGCTATGGAAGATGGAACAGATAGAAGTATGAGAGTTATGGATGATGGGACAGATAGAAGTAGGAGAGTTATGGATGATGGGACAGATAGAAGTAGGAGAGTTATGGAGAATAGAAAAGATAGAAGTAGGAGAGTTATGGATGATGGAACAGATAGAAGTAGGAGAGCTATAGATGATGGAACAGATAGAAGTAGGAGAGTTATGGAGGATGGAACAGATAGAAGTAGGAGAGCTATGGATGATGGAACAGATAGAAGTAGGAGAGCTATAGATGATGGAACAGATAGAAGTAGGAGAGCTATAGATGATGGAACAGATAGAAGTAAGAGAGCTATGGATGAAGGAACAGATAGAAGTAGGAGAGTTATGGATGATGGGACAGATAGAAGTAGGAGTGTTATGGAGAATAGAAAAGATAGAAGTAGGAGAGTTATGGATGATGGAACAGATAGAAGTTGGAGAGTTATGGATGATGGGACAGATAGAAGTAGGAGAGCTATAGATGATGGAACAGATAGAAGTAGGAGAGCTATGGATGATGGAACAGATAGAAGTTGGAGAGTTATGGATGATGGGACAGATAGAAGTAGGAGAGTTATGGAGGATGGAACAGATAGAAGTAGGAGAGCTATAGATGATGGAACAGATAGAAGTAGGAGAGTTATGGAGGATGGAACAGATAGAAGTAGAGAGCTATGGATGATGGAACAGATAGAAGTAGGAGAGCTATAGATGATGGAACAGATAGAAGTAGGAGAGCTATGGAGAATAGAAAAGATAGAAGTAAGAGAACTATGGATGATGGAACAGATAGAAGTAGGAGAGCTATGGATGATGGAACAGATAGAAGTTGGAGAGTTATGGAGGATAGAACAGATAGAAGTAGGAGAGCTATAGATGATGGAACAGATAGAAGTAGGAGAACTATGGATGATGGAACAGATAGAAGTAGGAGAGCTATGGATGATGGAACAGACAGAAGTAGGAGAGCTATGGAGGATGGAACAGATAGAAGTAGGAGAGCTATAGATGATGGAACAGATAGAAGTAGGAGAGTTATGGAGGATGGAACAGATAGAAGTAGAGAGCTATGGATGATGGAACAGATAGAAGTAGGAGAGCTATAGATGATGGAACAGATAGAAGTAGGAGAGCTATGGAGAATAGAAAAGATAGAAGTAAGAGAACTATGGATGATGGAACAGATAGAAGTAGGAGAGTTATGGAGGATGGAACAGATAGATGGAGGAGAGTTATGGATGAAGGAACAGATAGAAGTAGGAGAGTTATGGATGAAGGAACAGATAGAAGTAGGAGAGTTATGGAGGATGGAACAGATAGAAGTAGGAGAGTTATGGAGGATGGAACAGATAGAAGTAGGAGAGCTATGGATGATGGGACAGATAGAAGTAGGAGAGTTATGGATGATGGAACAGATAGAAGTAGGAGAGTTATGGAGGATGGAACAGATAGAAGTTGGAGAGTTATGGAGGATGGAACAGATAGAAGTAAGAGAGTTATGGATGATGGAACAGATAGAAGTAGTAGAGCTATGGATGATGGAACAGATAGAAGTAGGAGAGCTATAGATGATGGAACAGATAGAAGTAGGAGAGCTATGGATGAAGGAACAGATAGAAGTAGGAGAGTTATGGATGATAGAACAGATAGAAGTAGGAGAGTTATGGATGATGGAACAGATAGAAGTAGGAGAGTTATGGATGATGGAACAGATAGAAGTAGGAGAGTTATGGAGGATGGAACAGATAGAAGTAAGAGAGTTATGGATGATGGAACAGATAGAAGTAGGAGAGCTATAGATGATGGAACAGATAGAAGTAGGAGAGCTATGGATGAAGGAACAGATAGAAGTAGGAGAGTTATGGATGATGGAACAGATAGAAGTAGGAGAGCTATGGATGATAGAACAGATAGAAGTAGGAGAGTTATGGATGATGGAACAGATAGAAGTTGGAGAGTTATGGATGATGGAACAGATAGAAGTAGGAGAGTTATGGATGATGGAACAGATAGATGGAGGAGAGTTATGGATGGTAGAACAGATAGAAGTAGGATAGTTATGGATGAAGGAACAGATAGAAGTAGGAGAGTTATGGATGATGGAACAGATAGAAGTAGGAGAGCTATGGAGGATGGAACAGATAGAAGTAAGAGAGCTATGGAGGATGGAACAGATAGAAGTAGGAGAGCTATGGATGATGGAACAGATAGAAGTAGGAGAGCTATAGATGATGGAACATATAGAAGTAGGAGAGTTATGGAGGATGGAACAGATAGAAGTAGGAGAGCTATGGATGATGGAACAGATAGAAGTAGGAGAGCTATGGATGATGGAACAGATAGAAGTAGGAGAGCTATGGATGATGGAACAGATAGAAGTAGGAGAGTTATGGATGATGGAACAGATAGAAGTAGGAGAGTTATGGATGATGGAACAGATAGAAGTAGGAGAGTTATGGATGATGGAACAGATAGAAGTAGGAGAGTTATGGAGGATGGAACAGATAGAAGTAGGAGAGCTATGGATGATGGAACAGATAGAAGTAAGAGAGCTATGGAGGATGGAACAGATAGAAGTAGGAGAGCTATGGATGATGGAACAGATAGAAGTAAGAGAGCTATGGATGAAGGAACAGATAGAAGTAGGAGAACTATGGATGAAAGAACAGATAGAAGTAGGAGAACTATGGATGAAGGAACAGACAGAAGTAGGAGAGCTATGGAGGATGGAACAGATAGAAGTAGGAGAGCTATGATTGATGGAACAGATAGAAGTAGGAGAGTTATGGAGGATGGAACAGATAGAAGTAGGAGAGCTATAGATGATGGAACGGATAGAAGTAGTAGAGCTATGGATGATGGAACAGATAGAAGTAGGAGAACTATGGATGATGGAACAGATAGAAGTAGGAGAGCTATGGATGATGGAACAGATAGAAGTGCGGGCGTTATGGATGATGGAACAGATAGAAGTAGGAGAGTTATGGATGAAGGAACAGATAGAAGTAGGAGAGTTATGGATGAAGGAACAGATAGAAGTAGGAGAACTGTGGATGAAGGAACAGATAGAAGTAGGAGAGTTATGGATGATAGAACAGATAGAAGTAGGAGAGTTATGGATGATAGAACAGATACATGGAGGGCAAAAGCTGTGATTGGGAGGGATGGTATGGTAATGTGTATGGTCAAGTTAAGTAGGAATGTGATACCCTCCCCTTGAAATGGATGATTACTGGAAGTGATCAAGATCTATATGCAACAGCCAAATAAAACAGCAAACCAGATGCCCCTGGCTATATGTGCTCACACGTTCTATCTTTACAGTATTGCATCTCAATGAATTCACTGGTCTTCTTATTGTTTAGTCTCAGTGAATTTAATGTTGGACGTTGAACCCTTTCAGTGTGTTATACATCTCTATGGGTCTGAAAAGTGTTAGGGAATGATGGTGGTTGTGGTGCTGAACTCTAAACCCATCCTCTCCACTGAATGGTGCTGATGTCTGAGTCCATCCTCTTCACTGAATGGTGCTGAAGACTGAGTCCATCCTCTTCACTGAATGGTGCTGAAGACTGAGTCCATCCTCTCCACTGAATGGTGCTGAAGACTGAGTCCATCCTCTCCACTGAATGGTGCTGAAGACTGAGTCCATCCTCTTCATTGAATGGTGCTGAAGACTGAGTCCATCCTCTCCACTGAATGGTGCTGAAGACTGAGTCCATCCTCTTCATTGAATGGTGCTGAAGACTGAGTCCATCCTCTTCACTGAATGGTGCTGAAGACTGAGCACATCAACTCCACTCTCCAATTTACCCTCCCCAACATTGTCAGAATTATGCCAAACTCATACTCTAATAATGTAATTATCTCCCTCTCCATTTGAATAGATAATTCTTTGTGCATATGGTGAAGTGTGTCGTATTCATCATGCCAAAGTGATCACCACACCTCACCAGACACACTTTGCCATTACATCAACTGTTAATATGTCTCCCCAAGTTCATCTTAGTACATCAGCCCCACTGAGTTATAGGACTCTGTTATCTGTCTATCTCCTATCTATCTATCTATCTATCTATCTATCTATCTATCTATCTATCTACCTATTTATCTCATAACTATCTATCTATCTATCTATCTATCTATCTATCTATCTATCTATCTCATATCTATCTATCTATCTATCTATCTATCTATCTATCTATCTCCTATCTATCTATCTATCTATCTATCTATCTATCTATCTACCTATTTATCTCATAACTATCTATCTATCTATCTATCTATCTATCTATCTATCTATCTCATATCTATCTATCTATCTATCTATCTATCTATCTATCTATCTATCTCATATCTATCTATCTAATATCTATCTATCTATTTATCTATCTATCTATCTATCTATCTATCTATCTATCTATCTATCTATCTATCTCTCTATCTACCTAACTGTATCTCCTATCTATCTGTCTGTTTATGTCTGTCTATAGGTATATTTGACAATGGGAGTTGCAGTGATGATGATGAGGAAACCAGTGACCATGTTCCAGATAATAGACGTCTCTTCTTCTGATTCTAAAAAGAGATCATTAGAGATTATATATTAGCATTTGTAACATTGTATTTCTATCTGAGCTTAGTTAGTTTTCAAGATAATCTACCTATACTATGTACTAGCTGGTTTTCAGTAAGACAAACAAGGGCAGATTTTGAGAAAATTACCTTTATGTGTTGGTGGCACAGCGTGGCATGTTATGCTAATTCCCTGCACAGTATGCTAATTATAGCACAGTGTGTGGTAATATTTGCCCAGCACAGAAACCAGTTAGCATAAAGTGCCAGTTTGTGTTACCAACAAATAATTGTCAATTTCTCAAAAAATATCACAAATAAGTGGGTAGGACAACATGTAGATTTTTTTTTATTATTTTTAAAATCAACTTAATGTATCTTAAACTGCTCAGAAAAAAATTAAGATTTAATAATAATCGAATAGTAAAACTCTATATATTCTTCAAAATGTATTACAACAATTTGGGGCTTTATCCTAAAAATCTCCAAAAGACCCAACCAGTACTAGAGCAATGGAGATTGTTTTTGGGCCGTATTCAGGATGCTCAAACTGAGCAATTCTTGAGCAAACTGCACCATTTACTTATTTTTTGGGGGATTTTTGCCGCTAGAATGCTGTAGAGATCTTCAATGCTTTAAGATTTCCGACTGACAGGAAGTAATGAAGCTGTTACTCTCATTCTATCGAGCTGTTGCCAATGGCTCACCTATAACAGAATAACTGTCTGGACACCAAGTGGCACTGAAAAGAATAAAACTGTAAGAATTTCATACTAAAGTGTCTTCCAGCAGTTGGAGTTACCCTAGTTTTTTTTAGAAAGGTCTCCAGCGCAATCATCTGAGTGGTTTATAGGTGCGACTATGTTAAATAGAGTGATAGAACATTTATTAGGCATGGGTAACAACTCTCAATTTTTCATCATGCTAATTTTGATAAATTTACTATTATTTAGTACTCAGAATTCTGCAGAAGGAAAATAATGCTGTTTTGCTCCTCATTTCAGGGCCAGATTTCCTAGTAGTAGTCAGAGGAGTCAAGTGCCTAGGGCAATGGGTCCCAAACAGTTTTACGTGGAATCCCAGGATTCCCTGAATAAGTACATAGTGTTCCATGGAACAAATGTGAGTCCTGGTGTCGTGTGGAGTAGTAGACAGCACACATGTGGTTCTGTCTCTACTACTGGACAGTGGAACAAGACTGAGGAGACAGACAGTGTATGTATGGTTCTGTGATTACTACTGGACAGTGGAACAAGACTGAGGAGACAGACAGTGTATGTGTGGTTCTATGATTACTACTGGACAGTGGAACAAGACTGAGGAGACAGGCAGTGTATGTGTGGTTCTAAGATTACTACTGGACAGTGGAACAAGACTGAGGAGACAGGCAGTGTATGTGTGGTTCTATGATTACTACTGGACAGTGGAACAAGACTGAGGAGTCAGACAGTGTAGGTGTGGTTCTATGATTACTAGTGGATAGTGGAACAAGGCTGGGATGCCAGACAATGTATGTGTTGATCTGCCTTCTACTGGACAGTGGAACAAAGTTGGGTTGACAGACAGTGTATGTGAGGTGCTGTGACTGCCAATGGGACAGTAGAACAGTCTGGGATGACAGACAGTGTATGTGTGGGTTTGTGACTACCAGTGGATGTGTGGAACAGTGAAACATTTCTCACAGTGCAATTGTGTTCTCTGTTAGAGGTCTCTTATAATAACAATACAATCCGATCTATTCCCCTTATTAGAAAACCACATATTCACCTAGAAACGGTTACTTGATATTACGGGTGCCATCTAGTACATTTAATACTGATATAATATCAAAACCTTGGATCCTGCAGCTATACATCTTTAGTTATAGACTACAGGGGAGATGTACTAAGGTGTGATAAAGAGGAGATAACTTCTCCAATGTGATAAACTCTCCAGTTCCTATGCAATTCTATGGGAGATCTTTAGTTATAGACTACAGGGGAGATGTACTAAGGTGTGATAAAGAGGAGATAACTTCTCCAGTGATAAACTCTCCAGTTCCTATGCTATTCTATGGGAGATCTTTAGTTATAGACTACAGGAGAGATGTACTAAGGTGTGATAAAGAGGAGATAACTTCTCCAGTGTGATAAACTCTCCAGTTCCTATGTTATTCTGTGGGAGATCTTTAGTTATAGACTACAGGGGAGATGTACTAAGGTGTGATAAAGAGGAGATAACTTCTCCAGTGAGATAAACTCTCCAGTTCCTATGTTATTCTATGGGAGATCTTTAGTTATAGACTACAGGGGGGAGATGTACTAAGGTGTGATAAAGAGGAGATAACTTCTCCAGTGATATAAACTCTCCAGTTCCTATGTTATTCTACGGGAAATCTTTAGTTATAGACTACAGGGGAGATGTACTAAGGTGTGATAAAGAGGAGATAACTTCTCCAGTGAGATAAACTCTCCAGTTCCTATGCTATTCTATGGGAGATCTTTAGTTATAGACTACAGGGGAGATGTACTAAGGTGTTATAAAGAGGAGATAACTTCTCCGGTGTGATAAACTCTCCAGTTCCTATGTTATTCTATGGGAGATCTTTAGTTATAGACTACAGGGGGGAGATGTACTAAGGTGTGATAAAGAGGAGATAACTTCTCCAGTGATATAAACTCTCCAGTTCCTATGTTATTCTACGGGAAATCTTTAGTTATAGACTACAGGGGAGATGTACTAAGGTGTGATAAAGAGGAGATAACTTCTCCAGTGAGATAAACTCTCCAGTTCCTATGCTATTCTATGGGAGATCTTTAGTTATAGACTACAGGGGAGATGTACTAAGGTGTTATAAAGAGGAGATAACTTCTCCGGTGTGATAAACTCTCCAGTTCCTATGTTATTCTATGGGAGATCTTTAGTTATAGACTACAGGGGGAGATATACTAACGTGTGAGAAACAGGAGATAACTTCTCCAGTGAGATAAACTCTCCAGTTCCTATGCTATTCTATGGCAGACTTCCCAGAGTGCTGACTATAGCCTATGCCTGGTTGGACAGCCTTTGGCACTGTATCAGTTGGGGACTAAAACTCCCATCATCTCCAACCAACCAACCAACCAACCAACCATTGGTTCCAGCTGGAAAGTCAAAGACTGCCTATCCCTGCCTACCTTTGGCCTATGTGGTAGAGACATGGCTTTCACAAAGTCACAATTAAATTGGGGTCTTATATAAAAATTAAATTTCTTACCTTTCAACATTCTCATTAATTCTTCACACTTCAGAATTGTATTATTTATTACATGTATCCAATTGTTCTTGATGATGAACAGTTTTATTCATGCTATTAATCTTATCCTCAAGGATGCTTAATCTTTGCTGCGCTTGAGAGAGTTCGAGTAATTGTTCTTTCTGTCTATTAACTAAACCAGTCAGTTCTGTTAGGGAAGAGCAAAGTTGACCTGAAACATTCAGTTTAGGTTTGCACATTTGAAAAAAACATTCAAAACTGCCTGTGTGTCATGTGAGCTAATTGGCCAGCAGATGTATAGGTAAGGACAGTGGTAGACAACCCTGGTCCTCAAAAGCTACCAACAGTGCCCATTTCCAGGATATTTCAGGTGGAGCACAAGTGAACCAATCAGAGGCTCAGTCTTTTTGATTGATTCAGTGGTGCACAAGAAGGGATATTGTGAAGACCTGCACTGTTGGTAGATCTTGAGGACCAGGTTTGGCTACCACTGCGTAAGGAGATATTGAAATCATTAATAGCTTCTCCGTAGCACGGAGCTTAAAATTGAACAAATAAAACTGCAATTTAAAACATTATAACATTATGGCTTATGATGCCTCACTCCCAGAGCTCACCGTACAGAAGTATTAGTATGATTATCTCCTCAGCTATGAATCTGCCTTATCAAATCAAATAAAAAAATCTGATTCCACTATATTGGAAATCTGATAAGACCCCTTCGATATCTGAGTGGATTGCCAAGACTAACTCACATTGCTGTCGGTAAGTGTCAGGCAATCACTCATGGTGACCTAACCTCTTTCCAGTCTGCGTGGTCACCGTGGTACCTCTCTCAGAGCTCCACCGACATTCAGCCCCCCATATCCCCCCAGTAGATCCTTTCTGGTGATGGTACTGTCACAGGAAACACAGGCACTTGGCTCCTGGAGGGGCCTGGAGGCCAGCTCCCTCCCTACAGACCATGGATTCTATTCATGTGGAGGATCCTTTACCAGCTCCCCAATTCCCTCTTGGAGCTTAGTCACCCTGTGCTTATTGGGGGTGCAGGGTGACTAGAAATCCCAGTGAACACTTTTTCCTAGACTTGTCAGAGGATACCAGACCTCCCAAAAGACTAATTGCTTTGGATGATGTAAATGATGTTTCAGTACCTTATCCTTTTTTGTGTATTCTAGCCCCTCTATAACACTTGTGCCCAGTCCTATTCCTTTGTCCCATTGTATAGTTAATTCACTCGGGTCTGGCCCATTGTATCCTGTTATCACCCACCCATTGTCCCATCACACAGTATGTTTACACTCCCCTTGCATTCGTTGCACTCCATGTTTCTAATGAAACCACCCTCCACCCATTGACCCTTTGTAAAGATGTGCATTCCCATTGTGTATTTTGTCCCCAAGAACTGTATAAAATGTCCATGATGTCTTGAAATAAAGTGAGTTGTTATTCTAACCCCAAGACACTGATGTTGTCTGATGCTCGGGGTAAAGCTTGCTGTATCCAGACTGTGTTCACCCTACACTGAGTCTTGCCTAAGTGACTGGGTGAATGGAGCTATGATCCTGGTTCTTTGCTGGTGGAGTTTGTGAGTGTTTGTGAGGAGCTACTCAGTATGAGTACAGGTATCCGTCACAGGTACATACAGGGTTTTTCCTGCCAACTGACCCACCAATCATGGTTCTTTCAAATGGAGTCCTGAAGCCTCCCCCTTTTTCCGCCCCCCCACCTTTTTTTTCCTTTCCCCACCTCCCCTACTACCTCACTTTCCACTCTCCTCTCTACTGCTCTCTTCCCCCACAGACCTTCCCCCTGGCAGCTCCATCTATTGTTAGATCCCCTCTAGAATGTGACCTATCGTTGGACATAACAGACTCCCTCACTGTACAACTATGCATTCATATCTCACCATACGAGTCTCCTGTTTATATGCATTAACTAGAATTGTATCGATTCTTACATCATGAACACAGTGATGCTCTCTTGTTATTACTTGACTAACTATTGCATTATCGTTCATGCAATATTCCTGTATTTTGGGTTACTTTTACTATACTTTTACAAATAAAGCTTATTGAAAAACAAAAAACAAAAAAAAACTATTGTTCTAAAGATTTCTGAAATTTTGCCAAGAAAATGTACTTAATTCCCTCAGGATCAGGGGCGTGTGCAAAGTATATAGGGTTAAATCTTTTTTACTATCAATTACACTAAATAACCTTGATGTGCTCAAGATCAAGCACAAAATACTAACACACACCTACAAGGCCTTTCACAGATATGCTCCCACCCTACATCTCCAAGTACGACACCATTTTGTCTCTGAATTCTGCCAGCAGTCTCCTCACCATCATAAACTCCTTTCACTCCCATTGCAAGACTTTTACTGAGCTGCCCTATCTCTGGAGCTCTCTGTATTGCTCTTTTATGGTCTCACCCAGCTTCTCAAGTAGGGATGAGTGCAATGGCCTTGAACTGTTTCTCTAATTGATCCAGAGGATCTGGAAAATGTTGTATCTGTCCAAATTGGTTTCTAATGAATCATAGCAGGGAGAGAAGGGTGGGCACGGCAGGTGGGACAGGGGCCATGAGAAAAAAGAGTGCATGAAAGCATATGGTGGGCGTAAGAAGTGCCTGGCGGGTGAGAATGAGTAGAGGAGAGGGAGGGAGAACTAAAACAGCAAAACAGATTGAAGGGAGTAGTGGCCAAGGAAAGATAAGGAAGTTATGGGAGCAGCCGAAGGACCTGGAAAAGGGTGAAGCAGGCTGATGACAAGGGAGAGGGGGAGGGCCTAAGTAACTACTGGAAAGAAAAGGGAGCAGGCCAGAATAGATGGAAAGAAGGGAAGAAGACCGGAGATTAAAGAATGGAGGGGAGCAAGGTAGAGGAGAGAGAAGGACGGGGAGTAAGCCGAGAGATTAGAAAAGGGAGGAGAGCATGGTAAAGCCGAGGGATGGGAGCAGCCTGGAGATTTTATAAGGGAAGGGAACAAGCCAGTATGAGGGACATGAGCCAGAGGAGATTAAAAGGATGAATAGAGAATGGAGGAGATGGAAGGGAGATGAGAGAGTGGAGGAGATGGAAGGGAGAACCGTGAGTGGAGGAGATGGAAGGCAGATGCGTGAGGAGATGGAAGGGAGATCCGTGAGTGGAGGAGATGGAAGGGAGATCCGTGAGTGGAGAAGATGGAAGGCAGATGCATAAGTGGAGAAGATGGAAGGGAGATGAGAGAGTAAAAGAGATAGAAGGGAGACCCACTGATGGAGGAGATGGAAGGGAGATCAGTGAGTGAAGAAGATGGAAGGGAGATGTGTGAGTTGAGGAGATGGAAGGCAGATGTGTGAGGAGATGGAAGGGAGATAAGAGAGTGAAGGAGATGGAAGGGAGTGGAGTGAGTGGAGGAGATGGAAGGGAGATGAGAGAGTGAAGGAGATGGAAGGGAGTGGAGTAAGTGACGAAGATGGAAGGGAGATGCATGATGGAGGAGATGGAAGGGAGATATATGAGTGGAGGAGATGGAAGGGATTGGAGTGAGTGAAGAAGATGGAAGGGAGATATATGAGTGAAGGAGATGGAAGGGATTGGAGTGAGTGAAGGAGATGGAAGAGAGATGCGTGAGGAGATGGAAGGGAGATGAGAGAGTGAAGGAGATGGAAGCGGGATGCATGAGCGGAGGAGATGGAAGGGAGTGGAGTGAGTGGAGGAGATGGAAGGGAGATGAGAGAGTGAAGGAGGTGGAAGGGAGATGCGTGATGGAGGAGATGGAAGGAAGTGGATTAAGCCAAAGAGAGAATGAGGGAAGGAAAGAGGACCTGGTGTGATGAGGGAGACAATACTAATCAGGGAGGGAAAGCAGGAGGTGGGGAGAAGTTCCCTACTTTGATTAGATTCCTGCCATGGACATCTAGGTAGAGCCAACATAACTGTTTGGCAAGACGTGATGTGGGTCTTGCGAAAAAGCCTTTTTTGGATGAAAAGCAAATTTCACTGATCACCTTGTAAGAATTCTCTCAACTTTACTCTAACAAATACTCTAAGTACCAGTACCTACACCAGTGATTCTCAACTCCTGTCCTCAGGACCCACTAACAGGCCAGGACTTAGGGATTTCCCTGCTAGAGCACAGATGCGGTGATCAGAGGCTCATTCACACTGATTAACTCACCTGTGTTCTAACAAGGAAATCATGTGATCAGAGGCTCATTCACACTGATTAACTCACCTGTGTTCTAACAAGGAAATCATGTGATCAGAGGCTCATTCACATTAATTAACTCACCTGTGCTCTAACAAGGAAATCATGTGATCAGAGGCTCATTCACATTGATTAACTCACCTGTGCGCTAACAAGGAAATCATGCGATCAGAGGCTCATTCACATTGATTAACTCACCTGTGCGCTAACAAGGAAATCATGCGATCAGAGGCTCATTCACATTGATTAACTCACCTGTTCTCTAACAAGGAAATCATCAAATCCTGGCCTGTTAGTGGGGACAGGAGTTGAGAACCACTGACCTAGACAATGACCAACTCTCCATCTGGTTTCATCTCCAGACTCCCCCCTCCAACTCTTTATTCACTGCACTGCTCCTCATTACCTCCTACCCTAACCCCATGTCTCCCCAGTCTCTCTGCATTAGGGATAGGAAACTTGAAACTCTCAGCTGTTGAGGACTAGACTGTCCTTCATCTCAGTCCATGGGAGAAGAATACAAATCCCCACTGAGTTAAATGGAGCTTTTAATCTTTTGAATGCTAGAGAGGTAATGAGTGAATTGTGAAGTAATGTGCAAGAGGCCTCTCTAGCATTTAAGGAGTTATAAACCCTTGTTTAAAGTACAGTTCTCCCACGTTATGGTCTGTTCCTATGAGATCAGACTTACCAGCCCAGAGCTGCACTGCAGACCCATCATTACAGCTCCTGTGTGCTGTTTGGGGGGATCAGAATATTCCGTCCTACCCTCTTATCACATCTGGCAGCAGAAAGGAACACAACACAGAATGATGTGGCTCTCAGTCTCCATAGACACTTAAAGGGATAGTAATGTTTCATAATAAAAGCAGCTCTAATTAATCATCATAGTATTTGGACTTTGGAGAGTGCTATATCAATTCTGTCAGAGTTGTAGTACAAGAGTAATTCAATGATAAAGTATCCCCCTCCTGCCCCTTTTACTGATGTAACACTGCTCAGCCAGATCAGAAGGGAGGTGCCCAGGTAGATTGCAGAGAGGGACAATCTTCAATTAAGATAAGGGAAAAACCTGAAAAACTTGTCAAGGGAGGCAGGGCTTTCATTGTTCTCATAGGAAGAAGATTGTCCTCTTCTGTTATCTGTCTGGTCTATGGATTGGATTCCACATCTGAGAAGAGATGGCTTACACTAGGTAAAAGGGGCGGGAGGGGAAACTTTGCTTGTGAATATCTCTTAAACCATAAAGGTTTGAGAGATAAGACTTATATCATTCTTCATGTTTTTTTAGTGCCTACAAAATAAAATATAGTTAAAACAAAGTATTACTATCCCTTTAAGGCCAGAATTTCAGAAGGAAAATGGAGAATTCTGGGGAAAACCTATTGAGCCATACTGGAAAAATAAACATTCAAAAAAATTACTATTTATTTAAATGGGAATGTTAATCCTTTGAATGCTAGAGAGGGGTTAACATTCCCATTTAAATAAATGGGAAATACCCTTTGATTTTAAATGGAGATTTTAACCCCTTGAATGCTATAGAATGTGAAGCAATGCACTGTAACCCTCTCTAGCATTCAAGGGGTTAAAATTTCCATTTAATATCAATGGGTATTTTTAGTTCTCCCCTATAGTGAAGTTGATTCTTCCCAGAATTCTTCCATTTTTCTTTTCAACATACGACCCTTAGAGTTAGGCTTAGGGATGATGGGAGTTGCGTGCTGCACCAGCTGCAGGTCCAAAGTTGCCTACCTCTGTTCTATGCCATACAGAACATGATGTTCTATAGCCAAGAGTGGCACTCTATGCTAATTTCCTGCACAGTATGCTAATTAGTTCGGTTCTAGGCCAAACTGACTGCTATCTGTGCTATTAGAAATGACCCGGCATATAGGATCTACATAGATTAATTCATTGAACCAGTGTCGTAACTATAGGGGTCGCGGCCTGGACGCCCCCTGCGACCCCTCCATCTGGCGCCTGCAATCTCCCTCCAGCGCTCTAGTAATGCAGAGTGATGGCATCATCTCCCAGCGCTCCGCATTACAGAAGAGGTCCGAGCGGGAGCTCAACTCGCCAACCCGTCTCTCCTGCCACTCCACTGGACCACCAGGGATTGGGAGGTAGGAGATGGGGGCATTGTGGAGATTGGGGGGGGGCATTGTGGAGGGCCCGGGGGCCAATGTGGTTGGGGGGGCCCATGGAATTTCTTGCACCAGAGCCCGGAGGGTTCTAGTTACGCCTCTGCGTTGAACAGTGCTTTAAGATGTCAAGGCACCACAGTCCACCTTTTCCTTACACCTCAAACCCATAACCAACCCCCACATACCCAAACACAAACATTTTGCAGATAACATCGCCTAATGAGAATATAAACACAAGACATAGATTAAGGTGGCAAATTAAAGAGGTCACAGGTTTATTATCAGTGGGTATGACCTCCATGCTTTACGTGTCTGACTGTGCCACCAACAAATATACTTTTCTCAGAAACCATTTGTATTACAAACATGGATTTTTACAACATATAGACAATTTTTAAGACAGCGAGATAACTAAGTTAGTTAAACGGATAGTAATGTTTCACAATAAAAGCAGCTCTGATTAATCTTCATAGTATTTGGACCATGGACAGTGTTATTTCACTACTGTCAGAGTTGTAGTACAAGAGTAATTGAATGATAAAGTATCCCCCTCCTGCCCCTTTTACTGATGTAACACTGTTCATCTCAAATGTGGAATCTGGCCTTTAGACAGACAGGTCACAGCAAGGGACAATCTTCTTACTATGACCATAAGGTAAACTCCGCCCCCCCCGTGACAGGTTTTTCAGGTTTTTCCTTATGCTCACTGAAGATTGTCCCTCTCTGTGATCCAACCAGACAGTTTTGCTGCTCTGAGGTGAGCAGTGTTACATCAGTAAAAGGGGCAGGAGGGGGATACTTTATCATTCAATTACTCTTGAACTACAACTCTGAGAGCATTGAAATTACTCTCTCCATGGCCCAAATACTATGAAAATTCATTGGAGATGCTTTTATTGTGAAACATTGTTATCCCTTTAATTATTCCAGCTGTTGAATATGTTCAAACCTCAAGGTCAAGCCTTTCATCCTTTGAGAACCCAGGACATACTAAACTATGGGATAACCTCAATCTATCCTTACTGATAATCTTCTTTCTTTCATTAACTAAATTTATCTTAAAGTGACAGGTCCACTATAACAAGTTATGTTACTCACCCTCTAACTTCTTATAAAGCCCTTGAAGACTTGCTTTGTCCAGGTAAAGTTCACTCAGTTTTTTTTCCATATTAGACACACGGTAGGAGTAGTTGTTAAGTTTTTCGAACATTGCCTCCATTTCATCCTCAAAATCTTCAAATTTGTCCTCATGTTCTGAAGTTGTAGTGATATGTGATATTACATCAAACATTAGTTTAAAATAAAACAGAAAATAGGAACATTTTCTTATATAGTAGATTGACCCATCATTCATGGAATCAGTGACGGTTTTAACAACTATCAATTCACAAATAGATAATTGTGTTTTTTATTTACAATTTTTGCATGTGTTTCAAAAAAATTATATGTGTGGTACAGTTGATGCTTATATTTGTTGACATACATTTTCCAGACATTCTATTAATAAAGTATATACAGTATGGAATGGATCTTTTTCCCTTTAGCGATTAAGCAATTCTATCTTTTTTCTTTATGTAACTAGTTATATAATAATGAATAAATCTGCAATATGTTTCCCATTACACCTCTCCTATTAATCTATGCACCTTCAATACTGATCTGATACACTGGGATATGCTTTTTGGAAGATAGAGGGGACTCATATGTAGTAGAGTTGAAATATTTTTCTCCTTATTGTTTGTCTGATTGGTGGAGACCGAGATCTTTCTCCCATTGAGATATGATGCACAGGAGAGTGAAAGAGTTAGGTGTATTGAGGGTCATATATATAGTGGAGATGGATTTAGTAGGAGGAGATATTTCAAAGCAAAGTTTCTCAAAAGTAAATTCTGTTCTAAATAAGGTGCATTTATTTGGTAGCTGGGAAATAAACTAAGAGAGTTGGTTGTACAGCCAGTTCTCCTTGATTCCTCAGAGCAGGGAAGTCCATAGATGTCATTCAATGTTTAGGGGAACATTTTAAAGCTGGACTTGATGAAAAAGTGTGTCTTTTGAAGTAACGCTACCAATGATTTTTCCCTGAGTAGTTTGTAACAATTTGGGAGCAATTTTGGGAGTGTTTCAGGAAGAGCCGTGAGTGATAAATAGGTGCTCTGAGGTTTGATTAAGGATTAAGATTAAGAAGATGTCTTATGGGAAGAGATGACTGAATGGAGCTATTAGGGAAAGGGGGAAATGAAGGGATTGAGGAGCTTTGGTAAGAGTAACAGGGGAATGTGGAACAGTGTATAGATTCTTAGTATTAAGCACTAAATATTCCTACTGGAATAGGGAAGCACACATGGATCTCTTTCTAAATATTTACGGTTACTTAAAGGGATAGTAATACATTGTTTTATCTTTATTTTATTTTGTAGGCATTAAAAAACATGAAGAACGATATAAGTCTTATCTCTCAAACCTTTATGGTTTAAGAGATATTCACAAGCAAAATATCGCCCCCCCCTGTTCAGCCAGAACAGAAGGGAGGTGCCCAGGTAGACTGCAGAGAGGGACAATCTTCAATTAAGATAAGGGAAAAACCTGAAAAACTTGTCAAGGGGGGCAGGGCTTTCATTGTTCTCACAGGAAGAAGATTGTCCCCTGCTGTTATCTGTCTGGTCTATAGACTGGATTCCACATCTGAGAAGAGATGGCTTACACTAGGTAAAAGGAGCGGGAGGGGAAACTTTACTTGTGAATATCTCTTAAACCATAAAGGTTAGAGAGATAAGACATATCATTCTTCATGTTTTTTTAATGCCTACAAAATAAAATAAAGTTAAAACAAAGTATTACTATCCCTTTAACAAGTTGCCTGAAGGAGCCATGGAAGTCACGCAAGACAACAAGGTGTCTCAACCTTCGTGCTAGTGTGGCATAACATATATAGGAAGCATTTTAACACTAAAGCTCTCCCTGAGCATTTATAAACCAACAGTAAAAATAAAGAGGTTGTAATTGTAATCAATAGCCATCTAGTGAGTTAGGTCATGTGGTTTCTGCGACACCACAGACCCCATCTCTGATATGAGTAATGTATGGTTCCTGAGTGGGAGGTACATGGAATAATAAATGTGACCTGCAATAATTGTGGTGCAATTGTTACTGTCAATAAAAGTAGAGGAGGAGCTTCAATGCATCTATAAATAGGGGTGCTGCATTATATGAGACATCAGTCAAATACAGATTTATTGTATAGCCATTGTACAGTAGAAGACCTTTGGCATGGTCTATGTAGTACAAGAAACATGTCTTTTAAACTCAGATGAAAACAATTAATATAATAAGAAATAAAGGACAGGGCTGCTGCATGAACCATCTTCAGGTGTATTGGCAAAGTAGATCTTCATTACATGTGATAGTGAGAACAATCTTATATGATCTAAATCAGGGCTCAAAGTTTCCACTCGCCGCTAGCCAATGGCGAGTGAAAATGTAGCCCTGGCGAGTAGAAATTCAGCCCTGGTGGGTATGTTATGGCTTGCAGTGGCGAGTAACTTTTCAGGTCTGGCTAGTAGCAAAGGACTTCATATTTTAAGCCCTGATCTAAATTATATGTATGAAATATTAATATGGTTGTGAGTGACTAAAACATGAAACATGGAACAAGTCTCAGGGGTGTCTCGGTAGCACACCTCTGTGAATCAAATATAGAGGAACAGTTTGTTGGGCATATACAAATCTTCAAACATCACTACAGGACGGCTTATTGGCAAAAATGTAAAAAAACAAAATGGTAAAAAAAAAAAGGTAAAAATATGAGCAACATGTGAAATGCACATCAACCTTGTAACTAGGGGAGTCCAGTCTTGGTAAGGGTACTATTAAAAATATGGTAACTAAACCTTGTACAATGGCAATATTAGCATTGTACATAGTGAGGTAGAGGGGACTTGCCTATCATTTTGGAACTGGACTAGCCTTTTGCGTGGGATTAGTCTAATATTTATGTTGAAATTTCTCCTATGTAATCGCACTAGACAGCTAAAATGTGATGCTTCTGGGTGGTGACTAGCTGTAGAACAGGTCATTGTGCTGTTGTTCATTCCCAGAAGCCTATCACATTCTATATGTTTATAGTTACATAGTAGTTTAGGTTGAAAAAAGACTTGCGTCCAACAAGTTCAACCCTCTTCCTATTGCTGTTTACCGTTGCTGATCAAAAGAAGACAAACAAACCCTCCTCAATACGGCAATTTAAAATTCTGATTTGAATGGGGGTGGGATCCTTCTTGATTCTAATTGGCAATCAGATTTCTCCTTGGATCAACAAGCACTAACTAAATATTAATCCCAATGCTAACATACATATCACTCTATGTTCTTCTCTTTTAAATAAGTATTCAGGCCCTTTTTAAAGGCATCTAATGTATTCGATAGCACCACCTCCTCAGGCAGTGAATTCCATACCTTTATTGTCCTTACTGTAAAGAATCCCTTCCGTTGTTGTAGATTAAATCTCCTTTCCTCGAGTCTAAGTGGGTGGCCCCTTGTCCTGTGTACTGTTCTGTTAATGAACAGGTCTTTGGAGAGCCCTTTGTATGGGCCCTGAACATATTTATATAGTGTTATCATATCCCCTCTAAGACGCCGTTTTTCTAGTTTGTACAAGTTTAAAGGAGCGGTAAACTTTTTTTTATGAAAACACGTATTTTATAGAGAATTTCCTGCTGAATAAAACAAGGTCACTCCCATCGCTGTGAGATGTTTTATTCAAAATTTATAATAGTTCAAATAATCAGGAAGTGAATTTACTGTGTTTACTTCCTGATAGTTCTAACTGACAGGAAGTGAATTTACTGTGTTTACTTCCTGATAGTTCTAACTGACAGGAAGTGACTCAGCAGTTTCTATCACATTCTATGGAGAACTGTATGTCTCTGACTTTCCTTTCTTTTCCATTAGAATCTAACAGGCAATCTAATTAGAATTTGACCACTAGAGGGCACTGCTAATGAAAAAAAACCTGGGTTTAAACTGTAATAACTCTGGAAATATAAATCTCATGTCAGTGGGAGTACCCTTATTTTACTCAACAGGAAAATCTCTACAATATATATATTTTAATAAAAAAAGTTTACTGCTCCTTTAACTTTTCTAGCCTTTCTTCATAGCTAAAACTTACCAATCATCTTATTAGTTTTTCATAGCCTTGTATGTTTCATAGTATTTTCCCCATTGAGCAAATGTATTTTTGGTTGCCACTTCTGACAGATCCCTTCTGTGTCCACTCTGTTGGAATTGTGTACCCAAACCAATGTTGCATGTTCTAACCTTCCCACAGAAATGACTGAACCTCTTACTGACAGTGCGCCATGTCTTCTAGCTGTATCACCTCCCATAGTGCTCATACTTGCGACTCAATTAAATGTTCTGCTATACTCATTCTTGTGTCTAATGTGGATCACTTGTTTCTCATGTTGTCCCTCATACATATCGGGTTTTATGTGAATCCTGTATCAACATCCAGCTGTTGCAGTGGGAAAAAAAGAAACACATTGTCTTACCTTGTAGCATATAATGAATTTCTTGAATTGTTTCTTTGTCCTGATAAAGTTCTTGGAGATCAGAAAGTTTGGTAGTAAAATTTTGTGCTTGGGAAAACAAATGGATCACAACTAACTCAAGTTTATGAAGTCTGTCCTCTTGTTGAGGGATTTTGTTTTTTGCATCAGACACGTCTAATAAATATTCAGTTCGAAAGGCTTCCAGGGAGAAAAAGAAACAAATATAATGATTGTATTTATATTGATCTGGATGATTTGTAAAGATGTTTGTAATATAAATAACACTGAAATGAATGACAGCATTTGTAGTAATAGACAGTAGAACAGGAGCCTTTATAGAATAAGTTGTCTGTTGCTTAACCATGTAAGAACCAGAGTTGTGCGCAACCCATTGCTTCTCAATGTTGCACACCCCTTTGCTCATTTAAAGGGGCAGTAAAGGGTCAAAGCAGTGTTTTGAGCTATTGAAACTGAGTCCCCATAGATTAGAACTCACCAGTTCTTGCCTCATTCCCTCTGCCAATGAAGGAGATCTGCAAAGCAGGGTGATGTCATTGTCTAATTTGCTTCACATGGGAGTAAAAGCAAGTTAGCTCTACTCTCTCCATAGAACCTATGTATTGGTGATTCTGCCACCAATTGGTTTCTATGAGAGCAGATAAGTGTGTGTGTTGTGTGTGCATGTGCTGAGTGTGTGTGTGTGTGCGGTGTGTGTGTATGTCCCTATACCACTGTATTCTATTATGCAGTCTCATTTAGCTCACAGACTTGATTCAAAAAAGTTGGTCCTGAACCGCATCATACTGATCCAGTTGTGAAGTGCCAAGCAATTCCTATTTAAATTAGAGAAGCAGCTAACCACAGATTAGGCTTCAATAAAGACATGCAGCTGTTATTTACAGCCTCTAGGTAACAGAGAGCAAGAGGTCCATGTCTGGATTCCCCCGTATCGCCTAGAAGACCAAGACCAAACATTATTTGCCCTTACAAATTAAAAGTCAATGATGCTCAACTAGGAACAAGCCTGCCAGTGTATATAGCAGACTCTTATATGACTTTTGTCCTCCTGCTAGAAGCCAATCAGCTTCTGGGGGGGTGGGGTGATGGAACCTGCTAGAAGCTGATTGATTGAGAGGTGCTTAAAGGGATAGTAATACTTCGGTTTATCTTTATTTTATTTTGTAGGCATTAAAAAAACACGAAGAACGATATAAGTCTTATCTCTCAAACCTTTATGGTTTAAGTGATATTCACAAGCAAAGTTTCCCCTCCCGCCCCTTTTACCTAGTGCAAGCCATCTTTTCTCGGATGTGGAATGCAGTCCATAGACCAGACAGATAACAGCAGGGGACAATCTTCTTCCTATGAGAACAATGAAAACCCTGCCCCCCTTGACAAGTTTTTCAGGTTTTTCCATAGGCGTGCGCAGCCAATTGCATTAGGGTGTGCACCCAAAAGCACACACGTGCGTGCGCATATGTAATATATATGTGTGTGTGCTAGCTAAATAAATGATTGCCCCCATCTGCTCCATATTGCCCCCATCAGCTCCAACGTATCCCCCATCAACTCCATATTGCCCTCACATTGCCCCCATCAGCTCCAACTTGCCCCCATCAGCTCCAACTTGCCCTAACATTGCCCCCATAATCTCCACATTGCCCTCAGCTCCGACTTGCCCCCATCAGCTCCAACTTGCCCTCACATTGCCCTCATCAGCTCCAACTTGCCCTAACATTGCCCCCATCAGCTCTAACTTGCCCTCGGCTCCAACTTGCCCTCACACTGCCCCCATCAGCTCCAACTTGCCCTCACATTGCCCCCATCAGCTCCAACTTGCCCTCAGCTCCAACTTGCCCCCATCATCTCCAACTTGCCCTAACATTGTGCCCATAATCTCCACATTGCCCTCAGCTGACTTGCCCCTATCAGCTCCATCTTATCCCCATCACCTCCAACTTGCCCTCATCACCTCCAACTTGCCCTAACATTGCCCCCATCAGCTCTAACTTGCCCTCAGCTCCAACTTACCCCCATCAGCTCCAACTTGCCCCCATCATCTCCAACTTGCCCTAACATTGTCCCCATAATCTCCACATTGCCCTCAGCTCTGACTTGCCCCCATCAGCTCCATCTTATCCCCATCACCTCCAACTTGCCCTCATCACCTCCAACTTGCCCTAACATTGCCCCCATCAGCTCTAACTTGCCCTCAGCTCCAACTTGCCCGCATCAGCTCCAACTTACCCTCACATTGACATCAGCTCCACATTGCCCCCATCATCTTCACATTGCCCCCTTCCATAATGCCCCTTCATCTCCACAATGCCCCTTCATCTCCACAATGCCCCCTCCATCCCCTACCTTAAGGCTTCAGTCCCTGGTGGTCTAGCGGTGTGCCATAAGAGAGCTCTGTGCCTCCTTCGGCACAGAGCTGAAGCTCCCACGCGCTGCTCTCAGTAATGCAGAGCGCTGGGAGATGATGTCATCTCCCAGCGCTCTGTATTACTACAGAGCCTGGGTCTCGCTGCGGCTTGTAACATAGATGCCGCGAGGGAGCGCTTGGTAGTTTAAATCAGCGCTCCCTCGCGGCAGATATATTAAAAAAAAAAAAAAAAGAAAAAAAAAATCCCCAGCTTCCCTGGCCGGTGCGCACGGGGCCGATTAGGGTGTGCCTGGGCACACCCGGCACACCCCGTGCGCACGCCTATGGGTTTTTCCCTTATCTTAATTGAAGATTGTCCCTCTCTGCAGTCTACCTGGGCACCTCCCTTCTGATCTGGCTGAGCAGTGTTACACTAGGTAAAAGGGGCGGGAGGGGGATACTTTGTCATTGAATTACTCTTGACCTACAACTCTGACAGAATTGATATAACACTCTCCAAAGTCCAAATACTATGATGATTAATTAGAGCTGCTTTTATTATGAAACATTACTATCCCTTTAACCACACATTGCAGTCAATGGATGGGAGATATTTTGACTGGCCAAATTTCCCAGACACTGGATTGGGCATTGGCCCGAAAGGTACCAAAGGATAGGGTTTGTCTGTAACACTTCCTGCCTCCACCGCAGATGACAACAGTGGAGCCTACAACAAGGGCTTTTTTTTTTTTTTTTTTTACAAAGCAACAATATTTTTGCTTCATGGCTCTTATTTCGATTTAAAATAAAGAATTGTGTTTTAGCGAAAGCGATTGGTATAGTGTTTTTTTTGTTTGAGGGAATCTTGAATTTCAACTTGGGATATGTGCATTACTTTAACCCTTTGAGAGCCAGAGAGGCACAAAACGGATTGCTCTGCAATGCGTTGTTTACCCTACTGGCACTCAAAGGTTTAAACAATGCACCTATTTCCAAGTTATGTTTTTGGCAAAAATTTACTTTCATGTTTTTTTCTTTTTACAGAACAATGTTTGAAACAAGGAAGAGAAGAAGACAGAAGATGGAAAGAGAGAGGAAAAAGAAGGAAGACTGAAGATGACAAAAGGGAGACAGACAGTGGATGACAGGTAAGTGTTACACAGATCTGGGTGTTAGGATAGTGTTAGGGATATTATTGGATGGACAGTGGATGACAGGTAAGTGTTACACAGATCTGGGTGTTAGGATAGTGTTAGGGGTAGTATTGGATGGACAGTGGATGACAGGTAAGTGTTACACAGATCTGGGTGTTAGGATAGTGTTAGGGGTAGTATTGGATGGACAGTGGATGACAGATAAGTGTTACACAGATCTGGGTGTTAGGAGTAGTGTTAGGGGTAGTATTGGATGGACAGTGGATGACAGGTAAGTGTTACACAGATCTGGGTGTTAGGATAGTGTTAGGGGTAGTATAGGATGGACAGTGGATGACAGGTAAGTGTAACACAGATCTGGGTGTTAGGATAGTGTTAGGAGTAGTTTTGGATGGACAGTGGATGACAGGTAAGTGTAACACAGATCTGGGTGTTAGGATAGTGTTAGGGGTGGTATTGGATGGACAGTGGATGACAGGTAAGTGTTACACAGATCTGGGTGTTAGGATAGTGCTAGGGGTAGTATTGGATGGACAGTGGATGACAGATAAGTGTTACACAGATCTGGGTGTTAGGATAGTGTTAGGGGTAGTATAGGATGGACAGTGGATGACAGGTAAGTGTAACACAGATCTGGATGTTAGGATAGTGTTAGGGGCAGTATTGGATGGACAGTGGATGACAGGTAAGTGTTACACAGATCTGGGTGTTAGGATAGTGTTAGGGGTAGTATCGGATGGACAGTGGATGACAGGTAAGTGTTACACAGATCTGGGTGTTAGGATAGTGTTAGAGGTAGTATTGGATGGACAGTGGATGACAGGTAAGTGTTACACAGATCTGGGTGTTAGGATAGTGTTAGGAGTAGTTATGGATGGACAGTGGATGACAGGTAAGTGTAACACAGATCTGGGTGTTAGGATAGTGTTAGGGGTAGTATTGGATGGACAGTAGATGACAGGTAAGTGTTACACAGATCTGGGTGATAGGATAGTGTTAGGGGTAGTATTGGATGGACAGTGAATGACAGGTAAGTGTTACACAGATCTGGGTGTTAGGATAGTGTTAGGGGATAGTATTGGATGGACAGTGGATGACAGGTAAGTGTAACACAGATCTGGGTGTTAGGATAGTGTTAGGGGTAGTGTGGATGGACAGTGGATGACAGGTAAGTGTTACACAGATCTGCATGTTAGGATAGTGTTAGGGGTAGTATTGGATGGACAGTGGATGACAGGTAAGTGTAACACAGATCTGGGTGTTAGGATAGTGTTAGGGGTAGTATTGGATGGACAGTGGATGACAGGTAAGTGTAACACAGATCTGGGTGTTAGGATAGTGTTAGGAGTAGTATTGGATGGACAGTGGATGACAGGTAAGTGTAACACAGATCTGGGTGTTAGGATAATGTTCGGGGTAGTATTGGATGGACAGTGGATGACAGGTAAGTGTTATACAAATCTGGCTGTTAGGATAGTGTTAGGGGTAGTATTGGATGGACAGTGGATGACAGGTAAGTGTAACACAGATCTGGGTGTTAGGATAGTGTTAGGAGTAGTTTTGGATGGACAGTGGATGACAGGTAAGTGTAACACAGATCTGGGTGTTAGGATAGTGTTAGGGGTGGTACTGGATGGACAGTGGATAACAGGTAAGTGTAACACAGATCTGGGTGTTAGGATAGTGTTAGGGGTAGTATTGGATGGACAGTGGATGACAGGTAAGTGTTATACAGATCTGGCTGTTAGGATAGTGTTAGGGGTAGTATTGGATGGACAGTGGATGACAGGTAAGTGTAACACAGATCTGGGTGTTAGGATAGTGTTAGGAGTAGTTTTGGATGGACAGTGGATGACAGGTAAGTGTAACACAGATCTGGGTGTTAGGATAGTGTTAGGGGTGGTACTGGATGGACAGTGGATAACAGGTAAGTGTAACACAGATCTGGGTGTTAGGATAGTGTTAGGGGTGGTATTGGATGGACAGTGGATGACAGGTAAGTGTAACACAGATCTAGGTGTTAGGATAGTGTTAGGGGTAGTATTGGATGGACAGTGGATGACAGGTAAGTGTAACACAGATCTGGGTGTTAGGATAGTGTTAGGAGTAGTATTGGATGGACAGTGGATGACAGGTAAGTGTAACACAGATCTGGGTGTTAGGATAGTGTTAGGGGTAGTATTGGATGGACAGTGGATGACAGGTAAGTGTAACACAGATCTGGGTGTTAGGATAGTGTTAGGGGTAGTATTGGATGGACAGTGGATGACAGGTAAGTGTTACACAGATCTGGGTGTTAGGATAGTGTTAGGGGTAGTATTGGATGTACAGTGGATGACAGGTAAGTGTTATACAGATCTGGGTGTTAGGATAGTGTTAGGGGTAGTATAGGATGGACAGTGGATGACAGGTAAGTGTAACACAGATCTGGGTGTTAGGATAGTGTTAGGAGTAGTATTGGATGGACAGTGGATGACAGGTAAGTGTAACACAGATCTGGGTGTTAGGATAGTGTTAGGGGTAGTATTGGATGGACAGTGGATGACAGGTAAGTGTAACACAGATCTGGGTGTTAGGATAGTGTTAGGGGTAGTATTGGATGGACAGTGGATGACAGGTAAGTGTAACACAGATCTGGGTGTTAGGATAGTGTTAGGGGTAGTATTGGATGGACAGTGGATGACAGGTAAGTGTAACACAGATCTAGGTGTTAGGATAGTGTTAGGGGTAGTATTGGATGGACAGTGGATGACAGGTAAGTGTAACACAGATCTGGGTGTTAGGATAGTGTTAGGGGTAGTAATGGATGGACAGTAGATGACAGGTAAGTGTTACACAGATCTGAGTGTTAGGATAGTGTTAGGGGTAGTATTGGATGGACAGTGGATGACAGGTAAGTGTAACACAGATCTGGGTGTTAGGATAGTGTTAGGGGTAGTATTGGATGGACAGTGGATGACAGGTAAGTGTAACACAGATCTGCATGTTAGGATAGTGTTAGGGGTAGTATTGGATGGACAGTGGATGACAGGTAAGTGTAACAGATCTGGGTGTTAGGTTAGTGTTAGGGGTAATATCGGATGGACAGTGGATGACAGGTAAGTGTAACACAGATCTGGGTGTTAGGATAGTGTTAGGGGTAGTACTGGATGGACAGTGGATAACAGGTAATGTAACACAGATCTGGGTGTTAGGATAGTGTTAGGGGTGGTATTGGATGGACAGTGGATGACAGGTAAGTGTAACACAGATCTAGGTGTTAGGATAGTGTTAGGGGTAGTATTGGATGGACAGTGGATGACAGGTAAGTGTAACACAGATCTGGGTGTTAGGATAGTGTTAGGGGTCGTATTGGATGGACAGTGGATGACAGGTAAGTGTAACACAGATCTGGGTGTTAGGTTAGTGTTAGGGGTAGTATTGGATGGACAGTGGATGACAGGTAAGTGTAACACATATCTGGGTGTTAGGATAGTGTTAGGGGTAGTATTGGATGGACAGTGGATGACAGGTAAGTGTTACACAGATATGGGTGTTAGGATAGTGTTAGGGGTAGTATTGGATGGACAGTGGATGACAGGTAAGTGTAACACAGATCTGGGTGTTAGGATAGTGTTAGGGGTAGTATTGGATGGACAGTGGATGACAGGTAAGTGTTACACAGATCTGGGTGTTAGGATAGTGTTAGGGGTAGTATTGGATGTACAGTGGATGACAGGTAAGTGTTATACAGATCTGGGTGTTAGGATAGTGTTAGGGGTAGTATAGGATGGACAGTGGATGACAGGTAAGTGTAACACAGATCTGGGTGTTAGGATAGTGTTAGGAGTAGTATTGGATGGACAGTGGATGACAGGTAAGTGTAACACAGATCTGGGTGTTAGGATAGTGTTAGGGGTAGTATTGGATGGACAGTGGATGACAGGTAAGTGTAACACAGATCTGGGTGTTAGGATAGTGTTAGGGGTAGTATTGGATGGACAGTGGATGACAGGTAAGTGTAACACAGATCTGGGTGTTAGGATAGTGTTAGGGGTAGTATTGGATGGACAGTGGATGACAGGTAAGTGTAACACAGATCTAGGTGTTAGGATAGTGTTAGGGGTAGTATTGGATGGACAGTGGATGACAGGTAAGTGTAACACAGATCTGGGTGTTAGGATAGTGTTAGGGGTAGTAATGGATGGACAGTAGATGACAGGTAAGTGTTACACAGATCTGAGTGTTAGGATAGTGTTAGGGGTAGTATTGGATGGACAGTGGATGACAGGTAAGTGTAACACAGATCTGGGTGTTAGGATAGTGTTAGGGGTAGTATTGGATGGACAGTGGATGACAGGTAAGTGTAACACAGATCTGCATGTTAGGATAGTGTTAGGGGTAGTATTGGATGGACAGTGGATGACAGGTAAGTGTAACAGATCTGGGTGTTAGGTTAGTGTTAGGGGTAATATCGGATGGACAGTGGATGACAGGTAAGTGTAACACAGATCTGGGTGTTAGGATAGTGTTAGGGGTAGTACTGGATGGACAGTGGATAACAGGTAATGTAACACAGATCTGGGTGTTAGGATAGTGTTAGGGGTGGTATTGGATGGACAGTGGATGACAGGTAAGTGTAACACAGATCTAGGTGTTAGGATAGTGTTAGGGGTAGTATTGGATGGACAGTGGATGACAGGTAAGTGTAACACAGATCTGGGTGTTAGGATAGTGTTAGGGGTAGTATTGGATGTACAGTGGATGACAGGTAAGTGTTATACAGATCTGGGTGTTAGGATAGTGTTAGGGGTAGTATAGGATGGACAGTGGATGACAGGTAAGTGTAACACAGATCTGGGTGTTAGGATAGTGTTAGGAGTAGTATTGGATGGACAGTGGATGACAGGTAAGTGTAACACAGATCTGGGTGTTAGGATAGTGTTAGGGGTAGTATTGGATGGACAGTGGATGACAGGTAAGTGTAACACAGATCTGGGTGTTAGGATAGTGTTAGGGGTAGTATTGGATGGACAGTGGATGACAGGTAAGTGTAACACAGATCTGGGTGTTAGGATAGTGTTAGGGGTAGTATTGGATGGACAGTGGATGACAGGTAAGTGTAACACAGATCTAGGTGTTAGGATAGTGTTAGGGGTAGTATTGGATGGACAGTGGATGACAGGTAAGTGTAACACAGATCTGGGTGTTAGGATAGTGTTAGGGGTAGTAATGGATGGACAGTAGATGACAGGTAAGTGTTACACAGATCTGAGTGTTAGGATAGTGTTAGGGGTAGTATTGGATGGACAGTGGATGACAGGTAAGTGTAACACAGATCTGGGTGTTAGGATAGTGTTAGGGGTAGTATTGGATGGACAGTGGATGACAGGTAAGTGTAACACAGATCTGCATGTTAGGATAGTGTTAGGGGTAGTATTGGATGGACAGTGGATGACAGGTAAGTGTAACAGATCTGGGTGTTAGGTTAGTGTTAGGGGTAATATCGGATGGACAGTGGATGACAGGTAAGTGTAACACAGATCTGGGTGTTAGGATAGTGTTAGGGGTAGTACTGGATGGACAGTGGATAACAGGTAATGTAACACAGATCTGGGTGTTAGGATAGTGTTAGGGGTGGTATTGGATGGACAGTGGATGACAGGTAAGTGTAACACAGATCTAGGTGTTAGGATAGTGTTAGGGGTAGTATTGGATGGACAGTGGATGACAGGTAAGTGTAACACAGATCTGGGTGTTAGGATAGTGTTAGGGGTCGTATTGGATGGACAGTGGATGACAGGTAAGTGTAACACAGATCTGGGTGTTAGGTTAGTGTTAGGGGTAGTATTGGATGGACAGTGGATGACAGGTAAGTGTAACACATATCTGGGTGTTAGGATAGTGTTAGGGGTAGTATTGGATGGACAGTGGATGACAGGTAAGTGTTACACAGATATGGGTGTTAGGATAGTGTTAGGGGTAGTATCGGATAGACAGTGGATGACAGGTAAGAGTAACACAGATCTGGGTGTTAGGATAGTGTTAGGGGTAGTATTGGATGGACAGTGGATGACAGGTAAGTGTTACACAGATCTGGGTGTTAGGATAGTGTTAGGGGTAGTATTGGATGTACAGTGGATGACAGGTAAGTGTTATACAGATCTGGGTGTTAGGATAGTGTTAGGGGTAGTATAGGATGGACAGTAGATGACAGGTAAGTGTTATACAGATCTGGGTGTTAGGATAGTGTTAGGGGTAGTACTGGATGGACAGTGGATGACGGCTAAGTGTAACACAGATCTGGGTGTTAGGATAGTGTTAGGGGTAGTACTGGATGGACAGTGGATGACAGGTAAGTGTAATACAGATCTGGGTGTTAGGATAGTGTTAGAGGTAGTATTGGATGGACAGTGGATGACAGGTAAGTGTTACACAGATCTGGGTGTTAGGATAGTGTTAGGGGTAGTATTGGATGGACAGTGGATGACAGGTAAGTGTTACACAGATCTGGGTGTTAGGATAGTGTTAGGGGTAGTATTGGATGGACAGTGGATGACAGGTAAGTGTAACACAGATCTGGGTGTTAGGATAGTGGTAGGGGTCGTATTGGATGGACAGTGGATGATAGGTAAGTGTAACACAGACCTAGGTGTTAGGATAGTGTTAGGGGTAGTATTGGATGGACAGTGGATGATAGGTAAGTGTAACACAGACCTAGGTGTTAGGATAGTGTTAGGGGTAGTATCAGATGGACAGTGGATGACAGGTAAGCGTAACACAGATCTGGGTGTTAGGATAGTGTTAGGGGTAGTACTGGATGGACAGTGGATGATAGGTAAGTGTTACACAGATCTGGGTGATAGGATAGTGTTGGGGGTAGTTTTGGTTTGACAGTGGATGAGATGTAAGGGTTACACAGATCTGGGTGTTAGGATAGTGTTAGAGGTAGTATTGGATGGACAGTGGATGATAGGTAAGTGTTACATAGATCTGGGTGTTAGGATAGTGTTAGGGTAGTATTGGATGGACAGTGGATGACAGGTAAGTGTAACACAGATCTGGGAGTTAGGATAGTGTTAGGGGTAGTATTGGATGGACAGTGGATGACAGGTAAGTGTTACACAGATCTGGGTGTTAGGATAGTGGTAGGGGTAGTATCGGATGGACAGTGGATGACAGGTAAGTGTAACACAGATCTGGGTGTTAGGATAGTGTTAGGAGTAGTATCGGATGGACAGTGGATGACAGGTAAAAAATATATATTGTAGGGCGTTTCCTGTTGAGTAAAATATCGGGACTCCTATTGCTGAGAGATGCGTATTTCCAGAGTTATTACAGTTTAAACCTGTGTTATTTACATTAGCAGTGCCCTCTAGTGGTCAAATTCCAATTAGTTTTTCTCTTACATTCTAATGGAGAGGAAAGTCACTTCCTGTCAGTTAGAAGTATCAGGAAGTAATCACACTGTAAATCACTTCCTGATTATTTGATCTGTTACATCATTTGAATAAAACAGCTGACAGCTTTTGGAGGGACTTTGTTTCCTTTTACTCAGCAGGAAAAGTTCTATAATATAGAGGTTTTCATAAAAAAAAAAAGTTAACTGCTCCTAATGTCCCCTATTAAGTCTAACTTATTTTTATGTTTTTTGACACGAGGTACTGTTCCTGTTACTATCAGGTGGCCTATGTCACATGCAGGGCTGGTTTTCCCAACAGGCAGAATTGACAACTCCACCCGTTGTATACAGCATTTCAGGCTATTATTTAACTATTTAATTATTTAACCAACTGGATGCCAGAGAGATCTCCAGTGTATTGCGGAGAAATATTTTGGAGATCCGCCTATCAACCAAGTGAATAAATATTTTATGGTTCTTGCTTGTGATAGGCCCAGGGTTTTTTTGTTGCCAGGAAACAGTGGATGGGGTTGGAGGTGGAGTCATTTGGGGACTGGAGGTGTGGCCATGGGTGGAACTAAGGGTGCCTACAGTGGCTTAACTAGGGGAGCCTGAGATGTGAATAATCTTTGACATAGCGATGAGAATAGAAATCACAGTATTATACAGAATAAGAACAGTTTTATTATGAAATCCTACTTGATATGAGATTGACGGGCAGGCTTCTTGATTTAAAGGCATCTGTGCGCCTGCACCGTCAGTCACTTCCTGTTACCTTAAGGTACAATGCAGCGCCTCCTAGAGATGACCGGAACAGACAGAACAAGCTCACAGATGTCTCTAAGGCAAGATGCCTTCGATCGGAAGGTATTCTTCCACCACTACAAATGAGTAGTTCAAACACTATTCACGAGGAATTAACCCCCTCCCGCCCCTTCTGGCCGCCTCCCCTTACATGTGGAATGTGGTTGTGTGACCAGATGGAGAGCGGCGAGGGACAATCTTCAGTAAGCAAAAGGAAAATCCCACCCTCCTTCGTCAAGAGGGACAGGGTATTCCTTATAATTACTGAATGAAGATTGTCCCTCGTTGCATCCGTCATGTCCCACAACCGGATTCTAAATCCAAGGGGAGGCGGCCAGGAGGGGCGGGAGGGGATCCTTTTGGCTTGAATAGAGTTTGAACTACAAATCTGTATCGCTACATATAGAGCAACATGTTGGAAAAAAAATGTAACTAATTCTGGGAGCTGAAGTTTACTTGAGATAGTACTATCCCTTTAATTAGCCTCAGGCATTCTGCCTGGTCATGTTTAAGGAACAAGTGCCAGCAACTGTCATGTCGGCCTCCATCAAGGACATGATATTCAGGACAGATTGAAGATGTTGTCTCTTAACTATTTCAGTGCCACAGGGGTATCCAACAAATTGTAGTTGGATACCCCTGCGGCACTGAAAAAATTAAGCAAAGGATCAAGGGGAAAAATTCATAAAGGCCATTATGATTTTCTAGCCACAGTAAGGTAAGTGGGCACTAGTATCAGGAGGTGTTAACTCTTCTTTAACCCTATTTTATGGTGTTATTGGCCTGCTCCAAATGAGGCAATAAGCATTTAGGCATTGGGTAAAGTGTCCATCATTTTTCATGGGAAATTTCACTGAAAGTGCTCAGTTTACTGCTTTTCTGTGAAAATTCAGTAGTATTGAAGCATTTCTGCCTTCACATTGCAGACAATGAAGTTCCTATTGAAGTTTTCACCTATGATTTCTATGGAGACGAAAATTCCTGCCCCAATATTAAAGGAACCCAGCAAGATTTAAATTAGAGAAAGAGAGAGAGAGAGGGAGAAAGAGAGATGGGGAGAGAAAGAGAGAGAGAGGGAGAAAGAGAGATGGGGAGAGAAAGAGAGAGAGAGGGAGAAAGAGAGATGGGTAGAGAAAGAGAGAGAGAGGGAGAAAGAGAGATGGGTAGAGAGGGATGGAGACAGAGAGAGACTTGCAGGAGCAGAGAGCTATAGAGAACAAAGCTAGTCTGAAGGAACAGTTGTGTTGTCAGAGGTAGCGAAGAACCTAGTAGAGTAAAAATGATACCTTTATTGGCGAACTGAGTGTCTTTGGATTACAGCAGTAGGACTAGCATATCTGATGCTGTTACCCACTGCACTACAGGGCCACTGAGTGTAGAAAAAAAGCATTAGGAGACTGCTGTTGCTGAAGTGGAGGAATACAGAAGCAGCAGCAGTTCCCATAGTAGTAGTGGTCAGAGCCAACCAGCAGAGTGTGCTTCCACATCCCCTGTGACTCAGAACCCACCAGCAGACTGATCTTTCATATCTTTTGTGACTCAGAGCCCACCAGCAGAATGTGCTTCCACATCCCCTGTTACTCAGAACCCACCAGCAGAGCACTCTTCCACATCCCTGTGACTCAGAACCCACCAGCAGAGCGTTCTTTCACATCCCCTGTGACTCAGAACCCATCAGCAGAGCACTCTTCCACATCCCTGTTTCACAGAACCCACCAGCAGAGCACTCTTCCACATCCCTGTGACACAGAACCCACCAGCACAGCGCTCTTCCACATCCCTGTGACTCAGAACCCACCAGCAGAGCACTCTTCCACATCCCTGTGACACAGAACCCATCAGCAGAGCACTCTTCCACATCCCTGTGACTCAGAACCCACCAGCAGAGCACTCTTCCACATCCCTGTGACACAGAACCCACCAGCAGAGCACTCTTCCACATCCCTGTGACACAGAACCCATCAGCAGAGCACTCTTCCACATCCCTGTGACACAGAACCCATCAGCAGAGCACTCTTCCACATCCCTGTGACACAGAACCCACCAGCAGAGCACTCTTCCACAACCCTGTGACTCAGAACCCACCAGCAGAGCACTCTTCCACATCCCTGTGACTCAGAACCCACCAGCACAGCGCTCTTCCACATCCCTGTGACACAGAACCCACCAGCATAGCGCTCTTCCACATCCCTGTGACACAGAGCCCACCAGCAGAGCACTCTTCCACATCCCTGTGACACAGAGCCCACCAGCAGAGCACTCTTCCACATCCCTGTGACACATAACCCACCAGCAGAGCACTCTTCCACATCCCTGTGACACAGAGCCCACCAGCAGAGCACTCTTCCACATCCCTGTGACACAGAGCCCACCAGCAGAGCACTCTTCCACATCCCTGTGACTCAGAACCCACCAGCAGAGCACTCTTCCACATCCCTGTGACTCAGAACCCACCAGCAGAGCACTCTTCCACATCCCTGTGACACAGAACCCACCAGCACAGCACTCTTCCACATCCCTGTGACTCAGTAACCACCAGCATAGCGCTCTTCCACATCCCTGCGACTCAGAACCCACCAGCAGAGAGTGCTTCTACATCCCTGTGACTCAGAACCCACCAGCAGAGCACTCTTCCACATCCCTGTGACTCAGAACCCACCAGCAGAGCACTCTTCCACATCCCTGTGACTCAGAACCCACCAGCACAGCACTCTTCCACATCCCTGTGACATATAACCCACCAGCACAGCACTCTTCCACATCCCTGTGACTCAGTAACCACCAGCATAGCGCTCTTCCACATCCCTGTGACTCAGAACCCACCAGCAGAGAGTGCTTCTACATCCCTGTGACTCAGAACCCACCAGCAGAGCACTCTTCCACATCCCTGTGACTCAGAACCCACCAGCAGAGCACTCTTCCACATCCCTGTGACTCAGTAACCACCAGCACAGCACTCTTCCACATCCCTGTGACACATAACCCACCAGCACAGCGCTCTTCCACATCCCTGTGACTCAGAACCCACCAGCATATGTTACTGCACTTGCCGCCACCCTCTCCACATCCCCTGTGACTGAGAGTCAGAACCCACCAGCAGATAGTGCTGCCACCCCCCCCCACCACATCCTCAGGTCCTACCTGTCAATGCACAGGCCCTAAAGGTCTACCAAGAGGCAGGCAATGCAGTGGATGGCAAACCTGTGAAAGTTTTAACCCTTGGTCAAAGGGTTAAAAGGATTGGCAGTGCCAATGGGCAGCCCATTTAAAAAGTGACCCTGAAAATAAAGAGAGGAAGCTTTTTCAAGCTAAATATGGTCTGCTGCCAACTCACAAACACAGATTGTTAATTAAACTCCAATATTAATGCCTTGCCTCATCTAACGATGAGTACGCGTTTGACTTCTTATGGCTTCCTCTGCTTCCCAGTTTCCTACCTACCGCTATAATAACTGAACTATTAGCAACAGCGCCACCAGGTGTCCAGACCGTTAATCTATTATCTGTTGCATTCCATGAAAGAGAGATGAACCTCCAGATACAGTCAGTATAATGAAGTATCTAATGAATTTTATCATGAATTTTTTTTTTACTTTTGCATGACAATTTTTTTCAACATGAAAGTCACATTTATATAAACATTCCAGTTGAATAAATGAGACCTAATACCCACACTTTCCTTAGTATGGCTAGTAAATCCTAATGGCCCTTATTCGATTTATTTTTTTCATACTGAAACAGGCAGAGTGCATGATGTCTCCAGTGAATTGCTTTACCATGCATTGGAGACAGTGCTATAATTTAAAGGGATAGTAATGCTTAAAGGGATAGTAATACTTTGTTTTATCTTTATTTTATTTTGTAGGCATTAAAAAAACATGAAGAATGATATAAGTCTTATCTCTCAAACCTTTATAGTTTAAGAGATATTCACAAGCAAAGTATCCCCCCTCCCTGTTCAACCAGATCAGAAGGGAGGTGCCCAGGTATATTGCAGAGAGGGACAATCTTCAATTAAGATAAGGGAAAAACCTGAAAAACTTGTCAGGGGGGAAGGAAGGGCTTTCATTGTTTTCATACAAAGAAGATTGTCCCCTTCTGTTATCTGTCTGGTCTTACAACCAGATTCACATCTGAGAAGAGATGGCTTACACTAGGTAAAAGGGGTGGGAGGGGAAACTTTGCTTGTGAATATCTCTTAAACCATAAAGGTTTGAGAGATAAGACTTATATCGTTCTTCATGTTTTTTTAATGCCTACAAAATAAAATAAAGTTAAAATGAAGTATTACTATCCCTTTAACATTAAAACAGGGTTTATCCTGCTCAGAAAAAACAGGGATACTCCCAATGCTGAGAGATGTTTTATTAAAAAGTTATTGCATCTTAAACTTGCATTTTTTTTGTCTGCTGTACTTTTATGGCCTTCAACTTTTCAGTGGTGCTGTTTCTACAGCATCCTATGGTGTTATCCATAGACAGCTAGAGCAACAGTGCCACCGTACAATTGTGGTGGAATCCACATTTAACTCAGCAGGATAAACTCTGAAATATATCCTTTTTCCATATTAAAGGAGCAGTAAACTTTTTTTTATGAAAAAGTATATATTGTAGGGATTTTCCTATTGAGTAAAATAAGGGTACTCCCACTGCCGAGAGATTTATATTTCCAGAGTTATTACAGTTTAAACCCATGTTTTTTAACATTAGCAGTGCCCTCTAGTGGTCAGATTCTAATTAGTTTTCCTGTTAGATTCTAATGGAGAGGAAAGTCAGAGACATACAGTTCTCCATAGAATGTGATAGAAACTGCTGAGTCACTTCCTGTCAGAACTATCAGGAAGTAAACACAGTAAATTCACTTCCTGTCAGTTAGAACTATCAGGAAGTAAACACAGTACATTCACTTCCTGATTATTTAAACTGCTATAAATTTTGAATAAAACATCTGACAGCGATGGGAGTGACCTTGTTTTATTCAGCAGGAAACGCTCTGTAAAATATGTGTTTTCATAAAAAAAAGTTTACTGCTCCTTTAAGCAATATTATACCTTTAAGGTGTTAAAAGCCCAATGGTATTCAAAGGGAATCTGGAGGAATTTCTTTCCCTAGGGTGCGGTTCAATTGGCCCAAAATTACTCCACGGGAGAGGTTCACTAAGCGGTGATAAAGAGGTGGATGACTTCTCCAGTGATATCACTTCTCCAGTTCCTTATATATGTTATTATATAGAGTCTATTCACTAATATCTCCAAAGTTGAAGAAATCTTAGTGTATAGGCTCCAAAGAATAACATAGAAATTGGAGAAGTGATAAACTGGAGACGTCATCTCCTCTTTATCACCACTTAGTGAATTTCCCCCACCTTCTTTGAGAGTATATCTCAGGATGTTTACCTCTTACTGTGTCCATCAAATTTCTCAGATTCTCTCTGTCTTCTTTCAATGTGGTCTGGATTGTGGATATTTCCAGATTTTTATCATTCCATTGGTCATGATTCTGACTAACGAGCTCCTCCAGGAAACCTACTCTCTCCTCGAATTCTCTGAGCGTTGAATGGTTCCCCTTCCCATCCACGTTGTCCCATGATTCAGAATCTTAAAAACACAACAGTCGTGAGTTAATAAACATCACTAAGTGATAAGCAGGACTTCATTCTGGAACAGACCAACTGCATCACAAGAGGGAAAAGACTCTTCCCAAACTTCCGCCGATTTAAAGGGATAGAAACACTTAATATGCAAATAAATATACATTGTAGCGTTTATCCTCCTGAGTAAAGCAATGGTACTCCCAGTGCTGAGTGGTGTTTTATTCAAAAGTTATTGCAGTCCAAACTTCAATTTTTTTAGGTGCAATATCTCAATGGCCTGAAATGTTACAGTGGCGCTGTTGCTATACCATCCTATGGACAGCTCTGGCCAGTTGACCGTAAACTTTCATTGGATGGTGTAGCAACAGCGCCACTGTAACAATTCAGGAAATTGAGATATTACATCTGAAAAATTCACTTTTGAGGCAGAATAACACTTGAATGAAACACTTGTCAGCAATGGGAGCACCCTTATTGTACTTCAACCTCTTAGTTGCTAGAAAGGTCTCCATTACAATGTGTTGTAGACCCCTCTAGTATTCAAGGGGTTAAATTATGCATTGAAATCAAAGGAATTGTTTAGTTGTCCCCTGTGATATAGTTCTTTTGCTCCAGAATCCACAGTCAAGATTTGCTAATAGGGGAAGGGCCTCACATATACTGGTCACAACCAAAGAATGGACGATCTACGTGGCCACCAGCAAATAATATTGGCAGGCGTTAAAAAGGGCTGGACATCAGACTCGCTGCTCGTGTGTCCAGATCAGTGGTGGAACACAGGAGAAGTCAAAGAACAGACAACTGGTGCAGGGAATGTGCTATTCTTTGCCTCAGGAAGCTGTGTTTACAGATACTGTAATGCTTTAAAAATGTACTGGATACATTTCTAGCTAGCGGATAGGTTGTTTCAAGTGAGTGGATAGGATGTTTCGAGTGAGTGGATAGGATGTTTCAAGTGAGTGGATAGGGTGTTTCTAGTGAGTGGATAGGATGTTTCAAGTGAGTGGCTAGAATGATTCTAGTGAGTGGATAGGATGTTTCGAGTGAATGGATAGGGTGTTTCCAGTGAGTGGATAGAATGTTTCTAGTGAGTGGATAGGATGTTTCTAGTGAGTGGATAGGATGTTTCTTGTGAGTGGATAGAATGTTTCTAGTGAGTGGATAGGATGTTTCAAGTGAGTGGATAGAATGTTTCTAGTGAGTGGATAGGATGTTTCTAGTGAGTGGATAGGATGTTTCTAGTGAGTGGATAGAATGTTTCTAGTGAGTGGATAGGATGTTTCAAGTGAGTGGATAGGGTGTTTCTAGTGAGTGGATAGGATGTTTCAAGTGAGTGGCTAGAATGATTCTAGTGAGTGGATAGGATGTTTCGAGTGAATGGATAGGGTGTTTCCAGTGAGTGGATAGAATGTTTCTAGTGAGTGGATAGGATGTTTCGAGTGAGTGGATAGAATGTTTCTAGTGAGTGGATAGGATGTTTCTAGTGAGAGGATAGGATGTTTCTAGTGAGTGGATAGAATGTTTCTAGTGAGTGGATAGGATGTTTCAAGTGAGTGGATAGAATGTTTCTAGTGAGTGGATAAGATGTTTCGAGTCAGTGGATAGGATGTTTCTAGTGAGTGGATAGGGTGTTTCTAGTGAGTGGATAGAATGTTTCTAGTGAGTGGATAGGATGTTTCTAGTGAGTGGATAGGATGTTTCCAGTGCGTGGATAGGATGTTTCTAGTGAGTGGATAGGATGTTTCTAGTGAGTGGCTAGAATGTTTCAAATGCGTGGATAGGATGTTTCTAGTGAGTGGATAGGGTGTTTCTAGTGAGTGGATAGAATGTTTCTAGTGAGTGGATAGGATGTTTCGAGTGGGTGGATAGGATGTTTCTAGTGAGTGGATAGGATGTTTCGAGTGAGTGGATAGGATGTTTCTAGTGAGTGGACAGGGTGTTTCTAGTGAGTGGATAGAATGTTTCTAGTGAGTGGATAGGATGTTTCGAGTGAGTGGATAGGATGTTTCTAGTGAGTGGATAGGGTGTTTCTAGTGAGTGGATAGAATGTTTCTAGTGAGTGGATAGGATGTTTCGAGTGAGTGGATAGGATGTTTCTAGTGAGTGGATAGGGTGTTTCTAGTGAGTGGATAGAATGTTTCTAGTGAGTGGATAGGATGTTTCGAGTGAGTGGATAGAATGTTTCTAGTGAGTGGATAGGATGTTTCAAGTGAGTGGCTAGAATTATTCTATTGAGTGGATAGGATGTTTCAAGTGAATGGATAGGGTGTTTCCAGTGAGTGGATAGAATGTTTCTAGTGAGTGGATAGGATGTTTCTAGTGAGTGGATAGGATGTTTCTAGTGAGTGGATAGAATGTTTCTAGTGAGTGGATAGGATGTTTCTAGTGAGTGGATAGAATGTTTCTAGTGAGTGGATAGGATGTTTCTAGTGAGTGGATAGAATGTTTCTAGTGAGTGGATAGGATGTTTCGAGTAAGTGGATAGAATGTTTCTAGTGAGTGGATAGAATGTTTCTAGTGAGTGGATAGGATGATTCGAGTGAGTGGATAAGATGTTTCGAGTGAGTCGATAGAATGTTTCTAGTGAGTGGATAGGATGTTTCTAGTGAGTGGATAAGATGTTTCGAGTAAGTGGATAGAATGTTTCTAGTGAGTGGATAGAATGATTCTAGTGAGTGGATAGGATGATTCGAGTGAGTGGATAAGATGTTTCGAGTGAGTCGATAGAATGTTTCTAGTGAGTGGATAGGATGTTTCTAGTGAGTGGATAGGATGTTTCTAGTGAGTGGATAAGATGTTTCTAGTGAGTGTATAGGATGTTTCAAGTGAGTGGATAGGATGTTTCGAGTGAGTGGATAGGATGTTTCGAGTGAGTGGATGGGATGTTTCGAGTGAGTGAATGGAATGTTTCAAGTGCATGGATAGGATGTTTCGAGTGAGTGGATGGGATGTATCAAGTGAGTGAATGGAATGTTTCAAGTGCATGGATAGGATGTTTCGAGTGAGTGGATAGGATATTTAGTGAGTGAATAGGATGTTTAGAGTGAGTGGATAGAATGTTTCTAGTGAGTGAATAGGATGTTTAGAGTGAGTGGATAGAATGTTTCTAGTGAGTGAATAGGATGTTTAGAGTGAATAGATAGAATGTTTCTAGTGAGTGGATAAGATGTTTCTAGCTAGCAGATAATATGTGTCCTGCTAGTGGATAAGATGTTTCCTGCTAGTGGATAAGATGCTTCCTACTAGTGGGTGGGATGTTTCCTGCTAGTGGATAAGATGCTTCCTACTAGTGGATAGGATGTTTCCTGCTAGTGGATAGGATGTTTCCTGCTAGTGAATAAGATGCTTCCTACTAGTGGATACAATGTTTCCTGCTAGTGGATAAGATGCTTCCTACTAGTGGATAGGATGTTTCCTGCTAGTGGATAAGATGTTTCCTACTAGTGGATAGGATGTTTCCTACTAGCGGATAGGATGTTTCCTGCTAGTTGATAGGATGTTTCCTGCTAGTGGATAAGATGTTTCCTACTAGTGGATAGGATGTTTCCTGCTAGTGGATAGGATGTTTCCTACTAGTGGATAGGATGTTTCCTGCTAGTTGATAGGATATTTCCTACTAGTGGATAGGATGTTTCCTGCTAGTGGATAAGATGCTTCCTACTAGTGGATAGGATATTTCCTACTAGTGGATAGGATGTTTCCTGCTAGTTGATAGGATGTTTCCTGCTAGTGGATAAGATGTTTCCTGCTAGTGGATAGGATGTTTCCTGCTAGTGGATAGGATGTTTCCTACTAGTGGATAGGATGTTTCCTGCTAGTTGATAGGATATTTCCTACTAGTGGATAGGATGTTTCCTGATAGTGGATAGGATGTTTCCTGCTAGTGGATAGGATGTTTCCTGCTAGTTGATAGGATATTTCCTACTAGTGGATAGGATGTTTCCTGATAGTGGATAGGATGTTTCCTGCTAGTTGATAGGATATTTCCTACTAGTGGATAGGATGTTTCCTGATAGTGGATAGGATGTTTCCTGCTAGTGGATAGGATGTTTCCTGCTAGTTGATAGGATATTTCCTACTAGTGGATAGGATGTTTCCTGATAGTGGATAGGATATTTCCTACTAGTGGATAGGATGTTTCCTGCTAGTTGATAGGATGTTTCCTGCTAGTGGATAAGATGTTTCCTGCTAGCGGATAAGATGATTCCTGCTAGTGGATAGGATGTTTCCTACTAGTTGATAGGATGTTTCCTCCTAGCGGATAGGATGTTTCCTGCTAGTGGGTGGGATGTTTCCTACTAGTAGATAAGATGTTTCCTCCTAGTGGATAGGATGTTTCCTGCTAGTGGATAGGATGTTTCTTGCTAGTTGATAGGATGTTTCCTGCTAGTGGACAGGATGTTTCCTACTAGTTGATAGGATGTTTCTTGCTAGTGGATAGGATGTTTCCTGCTAGTGGATAGGATGTTTCTTGCTAGTTGATAGGATGTTTCCTGCTAGTGGATAGGATGTTTCCTCCTAGTGGATAAGATATTTCCTGGTAGTGGATATGATGTTTCCTCCTAGTTGATAGGATGTTGCTGCAGGCTGATATCCAACTCCATTTTGGAGTCAGGAATTAATTTATTGTACTCACTTGGGGCTTAATTAGAAATAGCTTCAAAAAGAGTTTTTTTGCCTTCAAAGGCAATAACAAAGTTTATATGGCAACCGTGATAGTGTGCCAACTATGTGTGTTTGTGCTTGACACATTTAAATGTATTTCATCAGTAAAAATGCCGACCCAAGCAAACTTCCTGTAACTTATTAGTGGCTTCCTGCAATAGTTCTGACTGAGCATTAACCCACTGATTGCCCATGTATTGTTCAGTGCTCATGTGGTTGAAAATGAAATAAATAAATGTGCAGCCCTATGAAACCTCACATTTGTAATTGAACTTCCATCCACAGCAGAAACCTCCCTTAGCAGTTCCCCCTTCACCCAACCCCGTTCGCTTTGTGGTACAGAGACAGTAACTATGAATGTTGTGGGGTCTCTTGGTCCCCACTTGACCCCACCATTGCCCAGTGTGTTGCGGGAGGAATTATATTTGAAGGCGGAGACCCCCTTTCACACATAATATGCCCAATAGTATCATTCAAGACAAACATTCATTTACCTGTGTGACAGGTGGGAAATTCCTGTTTTTCAGCTGCAAATGAAAATAAGATGTATTTAATGAAACAGAAATGTGCCGATCGTTCGTTTTATAAACTTTCCTAAGTATAATGGACCTTAATCAAGAAGTAAATTAATCAGAATTGTGGGGTAAACCAACTGAACTATAGAGAATGTATAAAAATTCTCATTGGTTTAAATGGGTCTATATCATTCAAGGGTTAAACGCCTCATTTAAATCAATGTAGATTTTGAGAATGTTCATTTCTCCCCTATGGCGTAGTTGATTTGCCATTTAACTGCTGAAGTTTGCTTTCATACATAAGGCCTGGTATCCTTAGAAGATTTCACACTAATTAAAAATTAACTCATTGGATACTACAAACACTCGAACACATTGCTTTGTTGTACATAGTATCTGAGGGTTTAAAATACCAGTAACCTTTCCAGCCGGCATCCAAGGGGTCACATTTAACCCTCTGAGTGTCACTCTGGCACTCAAAGGGTTAATTACGATAAGCAATAGATCCTACCTATCCTGGTAAATAACATCTCCAGACGATACATAGAAACGGATAGCTGCTTGTATGTAAAGAAAGCCAGAAAGAAAGATGGTTCGGTGTCAGCCAGTAGAGTAGATAGGATTCAGTGTAGCAAAAAACTCACAAGAGTGATATAAAGGTGATACCTTATAATGGATAACTGAGGACATAGAAAGTGTAAGATTTCAGGACACTAAGGCCCTTCTTCAGGCATGGGTTAACAAATAAAACTAGAATAACAGTGCATTTATATTTACAGCGTATGACAAACATTTGAACCAAAATATAGGAGTACACAGTGGGGGTCAATTAACTTAGTAAACATCCAGGCTGTATAGATATGAAATGATATGCACAGTGTTAGATCACAGTCCTGGGAGCAAGGAAATGTCCAGGTGTTAATGAACATGTCCTTGTTCCCAGGACTTTGATCTAACCCTGTGCATATCATTTCATATCTATGTAGACTGCAGAGGTGAGAGTGTAGTAGATAAGTGGAATAGCCTACCAGCATAAGTGGCAGATGGCGAGAGGCTTGTAGATAAGTGGAATAGCCTACCAACTGAAGTGGTAGAGGTGAGAGGGTGATAGATAAGTGGAATAGCCTACCAGCAGAAGTGGTAGAGGTGAGAGGGTGGTAGATAAGTGGAATAGCCTACCAACAGAAGTGGTAGAAGTGAGAGGGTGATAGATAAGTGGAATAACCTACCAGCAGAAGTGGTAGAGGTGAGAGGGTGGTAGATAAGTGGAATAGCCTACCAACAGAAGTGGTAGAAGTGAATGGGTGATAGATAAGTGGAATAGCCTACCAGCAGAAGTGGTAGAGGTGAGAGGGTGGTAGATAAGTGGAATAGCCTACCAGCCGAAGTGGTAGAGGTGAGAGTGTGGTAGATAAGTGGCATAACCTACCATCAGAAGTGGTAGAGGTGAGGGGGTGATAGGTAAGTGGAATAACCTACCAGCAGAAGTGGTAGAGGTGAGGGGGTGATAGGTAAGTGGAATAGCCAATCAGCAGAAGTGGCAGATGGTGAGAGGCTTGTAGGTAAGTGGAATAGCCTACCAACAGAAGTGGTAGAAGTGAGAGGGTGATAGATAAGTGGAATAGCCTACTAGCAGAAGTGGTAGAGGTGAGAGGGTGGTAGATAAGTGGAATAGCCTACCAGCCGAAGTGGTAGAGTTGAGGGGTGGTAGATAAGTGGAATAGCCTACCAACAGAAGTGGTAGAAGTGAGAGGGTGATAGATAAGTGGAATAGCCTACTAGCAGAAGTGGTAGAGGTGAGAGGGTGGTAGATAAGTGGAATAGCCTACCAGCCGAAGTGGTAGAGTTGAGGGGTGGTAGATAAGTGGAATAGCCGACCAACAGAAGTGGTAGAGTTGAGGGGTGATAGATAAGTGGAATAGCCGACCAACAGAAGTGATAGAGTTGAGGGGTGGTAGATAAGTGGAATAGCCTACCAACAGAAGTGGTAGAGGTGAGAGGGTGGTAGATAAGTGGAATAGCCTACCAGCATAAGTGGCAGATGGTGAGAGGGTGGTAGATAAGTGGAATTGCCTATCAGCAGAAGTGGTAGAGGTGAGAGGGTGATAGAGAAGTGGAATAACCTACCATCAGAAGTCGTAGAGGTAAGGGGGTGATAGATAAGTGGAATAGCCAATCAGTATGAGTGGTATAGGTTAGAGTGTGGTAGACGGGTGACTGCACATTACTGGACAAATAAACATTCTCATTGATTTAAAGGAATAGCAGTACATTATGTTGATGTCCTATTCTACATGTACATATTCAGTTTGCCTATACTTTTAATATTTTTTCATATTCAAATATTTTTACACAATGTTATGTGCTAGACAATAAGTTTTCTGGCCGATATACAGTATCACCAGGCAGGACAATGATACAATGTTACAGTCTCTCTGCAGTACCTACTGCTATAGGCGCTGTTGTTCTTACATTCTATCATTTTTACTTTGTGTCTCTAGACCTGCTTTCATTTTCCCTGACAGAAAACTCTCTGTAAACAAATCCAGGTGGTTCATTGGATATAAAAAAAAATAGGCATCAAAGATGAATAAGAATGAGATAAAAAAAAAAAAGAATAGGCAGTTTGACTTCATATATTATAGATTTGCCGACTATGTAAAGTACAAATAAAAAGTTACTTTAAAGAGGATCTATCACCTCTACAATAGTCAAGCTTATTATGTAGAGTATATATAGATAATGGTGAAAATTTTATTTATTTAAGAAAAACCCCCAAAAAACATTATTTGGGTTAGAATGATAGCTTATAGAGTGCCCTGCACCCCACTTCCACATACACTTCTGTTGCCGAAGATTGCTGCACTGACCCTGCTCCCTTCCCACTACCCAGCCTCCTCCAATGAAGGAGGCTTCTGTCTGTAAGCTGGAGCGATCTCATTGGCAGAGATCGATATCTAGCCAATGAGATTGCTCCAGCTTACAGACAGAAGCCTCCATCATCGGAGGAGGCTGGGTAGTCAGAAGGGAGCATGGGCAGTGCGGCAATCTTCGGCAACAGAAGTGTATGTGGAGGTGGGGTGCAGGGCACTCTATAAGCCATCGTTTTATCACAAAAAGCATTAAAAAAAAAATCAATAAAGTTTTCACCATTATCTATATATACTCTACATAATAAGCTTATCTTTTGTAGAGGTGATAGATCCTCTTTAAATGGGGTTTTTAACCCCTTGAATGTTAAAGGGATAGTAATGTTTCAAAATAAAAGCAGCTCCAATTAATCTTCATAGTATTTGGGCCGTGGAGAGTGTTATTTCAATACTGTCAGAATTGTAGTTCAAGTGTAATTGAATGATAAAGTATCCCCCTCCCGCCCCTTTTACTGATGGATGGATCACAGAGAGGGACAATCTTCAGTGAGCATAAGGGAAAACCTGAAAAACCTGTCAAGGGGGGCAGGGTTTTCCTTATGCTCACAGTATGAAGATTGTCCCTTGCAGTGACCTGTCCGGTCAGGAGACCAGATTCCACATCTGAGGGGAGGCGGCTTACACTAGGTAAAAGGGGTGGGAGGGGGATACTTTGTCATTCAATTACTCTTGTACTACAACTCTGACAGAATTGAAATAACACTCTCCAAAGTCCAAATACTATGAAGATTAATTGCAGCTGCTTTTATTTTGAAACATTACTATCCTTTTTAACATTCAAGGGGTTGAAAGCCCCATTTAAATAGGATCTATCACATCTACAAAAGATAAGCGTATTATTGAAACATTACTATGCCTTTAAGAAGGTCTGTAATGCATTGCTAGTGTTCAAGGAGTTAACAGCCTCATCTAAATCAGGATTTTCGTTTTGTTCCATAAGGTTCAGTTGGTTTGTTCAAGACTTGTTACAATTTTCTCTTTACATATGCAGTCTTCTTCTCAAAGGATAGTAATGGCTTAAATGAATAAAAGCAACATTGTAGATCATGCAATAAGAAATCGATCGGTACAAGTCCTATCTCTCAAACCTTTATGGTTTGAGAGATAGAACATTTTACATTTCCCCCCTTCCTCCCCTCTCCGTGACATCAGATGTAAAGCTGACAGCAGGAGATTTGAGTTGGCTGACTCGAGCCGGTTCTTCAGCAGAGCTGATATAGAGAAATCTGAAAAGAAATACTTAATTGGAATGGTCTACAAAGTGTGTCTGATTTGCAGGCACACTTTGTAGACCGTTCCAATGAAGTAGTTCTTTTAGATTTCGGTATCTCAGCTCTGCTGAAGAGCCGCCTGACGGTCCCTGTACCAGGATCTCCTGCTATCAGCTAGACCCTGACGTCAGGGAAAGGGGAGGGGGGAATTTTAAAACTTTCTATCTCTCAAACCATAAAGGTGAGAGAGATAGGACTTGCACCAATCAATTTCTTTTTGCATTTCCTATAATATTACTTTTTATTCATTTAAGCCATAACTAACCTTTTAAAGGGATAGTAATACTTGAAAATAAGTTTATTTTATATTGTAGCCCTTAAAAAGACATGAAAAATGATATAAGTCTTATCTCCCAAACCTTTATGGTTTGGGAGATATTCACTTGTAAAATATAGTAAAATTCTCTTTTCCTGGCTGTTTCAGCCAAGTCTGCCATCTAGTGGACAGATTTGGAATTCGGTCCACATAGCAACCAGCAGCTCTTCAGCAGTGCCGAGATCACGATCTTTGAAAAGAACTACTTCACTGGAACTGTGTACAAAGTGTGCCTGGCTTGAAAGCACACTTTTTAGACCATTCCAATAAAGAAATTCTTTTTAAAGATGGTGATCTCAGCACTTCTGGAGAGGCACAACGGTCCCGGGACCGGATTCCAAATCTGAAGGGTGGAGCAATGACGTCACTCCAGGGGAAACTTTACTTCTGAATATGTCCCAAACCATAAAGGTCTGGGAGATAAGACTCATATCATTTTTCAAGTTTTTTTAAGGGCTACAATATAAAATAAACTTATTTTCAAGTATTACTATCCCTTTAAAGGTGAAGTAACACCCTCCTTATAATACTTGCCTTACTATGAGCAGAACATTCTAATTTCTCCTATGAATTTTGCCCTTCGGCATTTGTTCAAGAATCTATGGAGGCGGACATGACAGTTGCTCGCAGGACCACGGGACACATCACCCACTGCAAAGAACTCATGTTAACCCTTTAAGGAAAGAGGGTTTGTGTAATGCATTGCTTCAAATTAGTTGCAAATACAGCTGAACATTAAAGGGTTAAATTGACTCAGGCAATCGGCCTACTTTAGTTAGAAAAAAAAAATCCAGCAACTATCATGTCTGACTCCATGGACAATGCATGCAGGACTAATTGAAAATGTTATCGGTAGCACAAATGCATAAGGACACATTTCATAGGGGTCATTAAGATTTTCTGGCCATAGCGAGGGTTATTGAGGATTATTACTAGGAGATGTTTCTTCTCCTTTAAACAAGAAACACTTACCTCCCAGATAGGCACAGTTAAAGTAACTGCACTGTTGGCCGGCACTTTTCAAAATGTAAACAGACTTATATCTTCCATGATACTTAAACTTCTCGGCAACTGGAATTAATACTTCTTTTTCGGATGGGAAAAATGAAAAAAGTTCAATCTGAGCCCCGTAGCAGGTTTCTATAAAAAATAATGACTCTGTGCCAAAACCTTTCGCTTTTTGACCATCCAGGGATGTGGACGTAAATCGTCCAAACTGGAAAATTGTGGATAATTGAAAAGTAGTAGGACTCCCTCTATATGTTATATATTGTTCGTCACAATTGGGTTTAAGTAGCTGCAGAGCTCTTGTCAAATAAAAGTGAAGAGCTTTGAAATGAAACGATCTCATATAATGATCCCTGGAGATTCCAGCCAGGCTGAGATTTCCATTGAACTGAGAATGGATTGCATTTCCTTCAGGATAATGGCTTGTAAACACTAGTAGCGCTATTCCATATTCATCCTTAAAGCCTTGCGGAAGATCGATTATTCGTTTTCTTATGTTCCATATTTTGGACGCACTTTCCCAAGCAGAACCAAACTCCTTATTTAATTTTTCTTTTTTCAGTAGCTTCGACATGTGAGTTTCCAGTACGTCTGAGCAGCCAATGTACTGATCATCAAACGCGTTGGACATATAATTCAGTTTCTAGACTTCAGATCTCACCTGTGGAAAGACAGTGACATACGGCCATATGTACAAAGAAAAGGGAAGCAATTTTTGGGAAAACTATCTGCGCTATAGTTAATAAAAACTCCAAAAATAAGCATTCATATAAAGGAGAATCAACAAGTCCTAAAAATAACCTCACAATGCTCCCTATGAATTTTGCCTTTGTTCCTTAATTTCAGCAATAATATCTTCAGTCAGTCCTGAATGTGGTGTCCATGGAGGCGGACATGACAGTTGCACACACAGGACCACAGGACCTCAAAATCCAGCCATTGCACGTAGTAATCATAAGTAGGCTCATAGATCTGCTTGTTTTGGTTTGAAAAACGACCAGCAAATTTCATCTCCTTCTCCATGCATATGGAATCCTGAGCATATTTACCCTTTCAGTGCCAGAAGGGCATGTGTTTTGTACCGCTCTCGCACTCAAAGGGTTAAAGATGTTACCTCTTGAAAAATTGTTCAAGGACAAAATTCATAGAGGCTAAGTGTTTGAAAACAGACATCCAGAGAACTATCTGACTGCCATTTGGAGTCAGGAATTAACTTTTTACCCACTTGGGGCTAAATTGGAAATGGCTTCAGTGGTTTTTTTTTTTTTTTTTTGCCTTCCTCTGGATCAACAGGGGTGATTTGACATGGGCTGAACTAGATGGATGCATATCTTTTTCCAGCCTCATAAACTATGTTACTGTGTTATATGTTATGACATGTTAACTCAGAATTTCCTGATATTTCTTTATTTATGTGATTTGATCAATGCTATATACCATTTTCCACAAAAGATGTTTCAATGAAAAACTTGATATTAGTCTTTGAAGCCATTTACAATATTGCCTTAAAGGGATAGTAATACTTAAAATGTAAAAAAAAATATGTTGTAGAGTTTATCCCCCTGAGTAAAACAAGGGTACTCCCACTGCTGAAAGGTGTTTCATTCAAAAGTTATTAATTTTCAAAGTTGAATTTTTTAGGTGCAATATCACAGTGGCCTGAAATTGTACAGTGGCGCTGTTGCTACACCATCCTATGGAGATTTATGGTCAACTGACCAGAGCTGTCCATAGGATCGTGTAGCAACAGCGCCACTGTACAATTTCAGGCCACTGTGATATTGCACCTAAAAAATTCAACTTTGAAAATTAATAACTTTTGAATGAAACACCTTTCAGCAGTGGGAGTACTCTTGTTTTACTCAGGGGGATAAACCCTACAACATATTTTTTTTACATTTTAAGTATTACTATCCCTTTAAAGGGATCGTAATACTTCGTTTTAACTTTATTTTATTTTGTAGGCATTAAAAAAACATGAAGAATGATGTAAGTCTTATCTCTCAAACCTTTATGGTTTATGAGATATTCACAAGCAAAGTTTCCCCCTCCCGCCCCTTTTACCTACTTATATCATTCTTCATGTTTTTTTAATGCCTACAAAATAAAATAAAGTTAAAACGAAGTATTACTATCCCTTTAAGCGGGTAAAAAACTTAATTCCCAACTCCAAAATGGGACATTTCCATGGATCAGTAGCCAACCTGTGATGAAACCAGCTGTCATAAATCTCTTAATTTCCCACTTTTTCTGTGAAATTTCCCACATATTGAAAAGTGAAAAAACTTTGCCATTTTTCTACTATGTCCATGAATTTCTGCTGCTATTCAGACTCGTTGATGTGATTCTATGGCTACAGTATAGTGGTACAATGCTGGGGGTACAAATGAGTGGTTATATGGCTGTCAGTGTACTAACACAAGACTGAGGGGGGGTCAATATGTGTGATTCTATGTCTACCAGTACAGTGATACAAGGCTGGGGGTCAGAATGTCTGGTTATATGGCTACCAGTCTAGTGGAACAAGGCTGGGGGACAGAATGTGTAGTTATATGGCTACCAGTGCATTGGGACAAGGCTGGGAGTCAGTATATGTGGTTATATGGCTACCAGTGCAGTGAGACAAGGCTGGAGATTAGTATGTGTGGTTTTATGGCTACCAGTGTAGTGGTACAAGGCTGGGGTCACTATGTGAGGTTATATGGCTTCCAGTGCAGTGGAACAAGGCTGGGGGTCAAAAAGTGTGGTTATGTGGCTATGTATGTATGTATGTACGTATGTATGTATATCTTTATTTATATGGCGCCACACAGTGTACGCAGCGCCTTACAATAGACATATGTTACAATAAATAAGAGGGGATGAAATAAGTGCGACATTCATAGAAACAGTGGGAGAGAGGTCCCTGCCCCAAGGAGCTTACAGTCTAAATGGGTAAAAGGAGACATACAATGGGGTAAAAGGGTGTTAAGTGCTATCAGTGCAGTGGGACAAAGCTGGGGGTCAGTATTTGTTGTTATATGGCTAACAGTGCAGTGAGGCAAGGTTGGAGGTCAGTATGCGTGGTTATAAGGCTACCAGTGTAATGAGACAAGGCTGGGGGTCAGTATATATGGTTATATGGCTACCGGTGCAGTGGGACAAGGCTGGGGTCAGTATATGTGGTTATATGGCTACAGGTGCAGTGGGACAAGGCTGGGGGTCAGTATATGTGGTTATATGGCTACCGGTGCAGTGGGACAAGGTTGGGGGTCAGTATATGTAGTTATATGGATAACAGCACAGTGGGACAAGGCTGGATGTCAGCATGTGTGGTTACATGGCTACCAGTTTAGTGGGACAAGGCTGGGGTCAGTATGTGAGGTTATATGGCTACCAATGCCTGTGGGACAAGGCTGGAGGTCAGTATATGAGCTTCTATGGCTACCAGTGCAGTGGGACAAGGCTGGGACTCAATACATGTGGTTATATGACTACTAGCTATGTGAGATTAGGCAGGGGAAGACTATGTGTTTTGTGGCTGCCATGGGACAAGGCTGGGGGTCAGTATGTGTGGTTATATGGCTACCAGTGTAGTGGTACAAGGCTGGGGTCAGTATGTGAGGTTATATGGCTACCAGTGCAGTAGGACTATGTGTTCTATGGCTACCATGGGACAAGGAATGGGGTCAGTATGTGTGGTTCTATGGCTACCAATGCAGTAGTGGTGGTGAGGGTTGTGGCAGAAAAAAAAGTACTTTAAACAGGAATTCCTAATGATGGTGAAAAGTGCAGTTTTTTGCACTTTCATCTTTTGAGGGGAAACATTTTGCCCCATCCCTAGTCAAAAGATCCTTTTTTGCTCATATCTTATAGTAAAGAGTTCCTCAGAGAATTATTTGAATCGACCTTAAATATATTGTAAATAGTAATGGTTTCCCCCTTAAGCTCCTGTTCTCTTACAAATTTCTTATTGTTCTCTTACTCAATTTAGCTAGTGTTTGGTCATACCAAAAATATTCTAATCCCTTTATCAATTTTGTTTCTCCTATACATTTCCTAGTCCAATAATGTCTCTCTTAAGAATCGGTGCTCAACATTTTACTTCTTATTCTAAATAAGGCCTTACCAGGGATTTTTTAAATGGTAGAATTATGTTCAAACTTTATGGATCTATACTACTTTTTACACATAATAGTACCAAACTGGCTCTTGCAGCAGCTGAGTGACACTGAACACTGTTGTGAAGTTATTTATCTACTAGTACTCCTAAATACTTCTCTAACAAGAATTTCCCAAAGTATTTTCCCATTCATGTGCTGCATTCTTATGTCTACAACTCAGTGTTATAATCTGAATGGTCACATCATTTAAACAATATATCACCAGTCAAATTAATTCAACCAGGCCAAAAAACCAAGAAACTCACCACCATCCATGATAATGTCAAGCCTACATATTTATGGTATAAGAGTGCAGAAATTTTCTCGGGATTTCAAAATCTTGTTTAACTCCGAGGACCTAGCCATCAACTTCCAAACAAGATGACGTTGCAACCCATCAAAATGGATGACAGCAGAAGAGACCCAGATGTGGATTCATCTCCCTGCCCCACTATACCCAGGATCCAGGAACCAGTTACTCCTTGATAAATGTATAATTCTGTTACAAACCAAACCAGAGGCAGTCTATGAGGCCAGTGGAAAAAGGCCCTTGAGACTAAAATGGAAGATGTGATTATAATAGTGAATGTCTATGAAGATTACGTTGGTGTGCTCCAGATAAGACTCAAGGACACTGAAAACAAACTGGAGAATCTAGAAAATATGTCCAGGCAGTACAATCTCCTCCATAATCTACCAGAAACTCCATGTTTCTTAAGGAGTCTCTGAAAATATTTATCAATTCTGGGGGATTAATGATAATTCATATTGTGCCATTAAAGTATTCCAGAAATTCTGTTAAATCCTCTATTCCTGTGAAAGGCCTTTTAATGAGGGAGAGACGGATTTGTTCCTTGAGAATATTAATTTTCTTTCACTTACATCAGAGCATGTTGTCTCCCTTAACCTCTGAATTACACAAGACGTAGCAGTGTTATCAAGAGCATTAAGAACTCTAAGACGCCAGGTCCAGGCGGATTCTCTCTATTATAAAAAGTTTAGTTCTCTCCAAGTCCCTTACCTAACAAATTAATTTAAATCTTTTCTAGGACATGCATTTAATAGGGAGTCACTTTCTGCCTTTGTTGTTATTGTTCTTAAACCCTAAAGTACTGACAAAATTCATAACAAACCCACATCGCTTATACCCTTATCACTTATATCTATAAAAATCATTCACTTACAGAAAGAGTAACTTAACCATTTCAGTGCCAGAGGGGATACAATGCACTGTTTACCCCCTGGCACTCAAAGGGTTAAACATTCTCTAAAATACACCACCAGCCACGCCCCCAGTAACAACACCTAAAACACAAGAGTCCCTCTTTGGCCATGTGAAATTCTGGGAGGTATGTTACTTACACTGCTCACACTGTATGTACGTATGTTCTGATTTGCATCTGTGTGTCACTGTTTGTGTATGTCAGTGCATGTGTGTGTGTGTATGCGTGTTGCATGTGTCTCTGTCTATCAGTGTGTCCCCCCTGTATATGTGTGTGTTTGCACATGTGTCTGTGTATCACTGTGTGTACCTTTCTGACACGTACACCCTACGTCATATTTCACTATCATAACATTTATTAAAAAACAAACAAACAAACATTTCCTGAATAACATGACGGGCAACGCCATCCCAAACTGCTAGTGTATATATATATATATCAGTGCAATGTCTGGGTTCTACAGTCATATAGTCAGTTTATTTACCAGTTTATATATCAGTATAATGTCTGGGTTATACACTCATATAGTCAGTTTATTTACCAGCTTATATATCAGTGTAATGTCAGGGTTATACACTCATATAGTCAGTGTATTTACCAGTTTATATATCAGTGTAATGTCTGGGTTATACACTCATATGGTCAGTTTATTTACCAGTTTATATATCAGTGTAATGTCTGGGTTATACACTCATATAGTCAGTTTATTTACCAGTTTATATATCAGTGTAATGTCTGGGTTATACACTCATATAGTCAGTTTATTTACCAGTTTATATATCAGTGTAATGTCTGGGTTATACACTCATATAGTCAGTTTATTTACCAGTTTATATATCAGTGTAATGTCTGGGTTATACACTCATATGGTCAGTTTATTTACCAGTTTATATATCAGTGTAATGTCAGGGTTATACACTCATATAGTCAGTTTATTTACCAGTTTATATATCAGTGTAATGTCAGGGTTATACACTCATATGGTCAGTTTATTTACCAGTTTATATATCAGTGTAATGTAAGGGTTATACAGTCATATAGTCAGTTTATTTACCAGTTTATATATCAGTGTAATGTCAGGGTTATACACTCATATGGTCAGTTTATTTACCAGTTTATATATCAGTGTAATGTAAGGGTTATACAGTCATATAGTCAGTTTATTTACCAGTTTATATATCAGTACAATGTCAGGGTTATACACTCATATGGTCAGTTTATTTACCAGTTTATATATCAGTGTAATGTCTGGGTTATACACTCATATAGTCAGTTTATATATCAGTGTAATGTCAGGGTTATACACTCATATAGTCAGTTTATTTACCAGTTTATATATATGGTCAGTTTATTTACCAGTTTATATATCAGTGTAATGTCTGGGTTATACACTCATATAGTCAGTTTATATATCAGTGTAATGTCAGGGTTATACACTCATATAGTCAGTTTATTTACCAGTTTATATATCAATGTAATGTCTGGGTTATACACTCATATGGTCAGTTTATTTACCAGTTTATATATCAGTGAAATGTCTGGGTTATACACTCATATAGTCAGTTTATTTACCAGTTTATATATCAGTGTAATGTCTGGGTTACACACTCATATAGTCAGTTTATTTACCAGTTTATATATCAGTGTAATGTCTGTGTTATACACTCATATAGTCAGTTTATATATCAGTGTAATGTCAGGGTTATACACTCATATAGTCAGTTTATTTACCAGTTTATATATATGGTCAGTTTATTTACCAGTTTATATATCAGTGTAATGTCTGAGTTATACACTCATATAGTCAGTTTATATATCAGTGTAATGTCAGGGTTATACACTCATATAGTCAGTTTATTTACCAGTTTATATATCAATATAATGTCTGGGTTATACACTCATATGGTCAGTTTATTTACCAGTTTATATATCAGTGAAATGTCTGGGTTATACACTCATATAGTCAGTTTATTTACCAGTTTATATATCAGTGTAATGTCTGGGTTACACACTCATATAGTCAGTTTATTTACCAGTTTATATATCAGTGTAATGTCTGTGTTATACACTCATATAGTCAGATTATTTACCAGTTTATATATCAGTGTAATGTCTGGGTTATACACTCATATGGTCAGTTTATTTACCAGATTATATATCAGTGTAATGTCTGGGTTACACACTCATATAGTCAGTTTATTTACCAGTTTATATATCAGTGTAATGTCTGTGTTATACACTCATATAGTCAGATTATTTACCAGTTTATATATCAGTGTAATGTCTGGGTTATACACTCATATGGTCAGTTTATTTACCAGTTTATATATCAGTGTAATGTCAGAGTTATACACTCATATAGTCAGTTTATTTACCAGTTTATATATCAGTGTAATGTCAGGGTTATACACTCATATAGTCAGATTATTTACCAGTTTATATATCAGTGAAATGTCTGTGTTATACACTCATATAGTCAGTTTATTTACCAGTTTATATATCAGTGTAATGTCAGAGTTATACACTCATATAGTCAGTTTATTTACCAGTTTATATATCAGTGTAATGTCAGGGTTATACACTCATATAGTCAGATTATTTACCAGTTTATATATCAGTGAAATGTCTGTGTTATACACTCATATAATCAGTTTATTTACCAGTTTATATATCAGTGTAATGTCTGTGTTATACACTCATATAGTCAGATTATTTACCAGCTTATATATCAGTGTAATGTCTGGGTTATACACTCATATAGTCAGTTTATTTACCACTTTATATATCAGTGTAATGTCTGGGTTATACACTCATATGGTCAGTTAATTTACCAGTTTATATATCAGTGTAATGTCTGGGTTATACACTCATATAGTCAGTTTATTTACCAGTTTATATATCATTGTAATGTCAGGGTTATACACTCATATAGTCAGTTTATTTACCAGTTTATATATCAGTGTAATGTCAGGGTTATACACTCATATAGTCAGTTTATTTACCAGTTTATATATCAGTGTAATGTCTGTGTTATACACTCATATGGTCATTTTATTTACCAGTTTATATATCAGTGTAATGTCAGGGTTATACACTCATATAGTCAGTTTATTTACCAGTTTATATATCAGTGTAATGTCTGGGTTATACACTCATATAGTCAGTTTATTTACGAGTTTATATATCAGTGTAATGTCTGGGTTATACACTCATATGGTCATTTTATTTACCAGTTTATATATCAGTGTAATGTCAGGGTTATACACTCATATAGTCAGTTTATTTAGCAGTTTATATATCAGTGTAATGTCAGGGTTATACACTCATATAGTCAGTTTATTTACCAGTTTATATATCAGTGTAATGTCAGGGTTATACACTAATATAGTCAGTTTATTTACCAGTTTATATATCAGTGTAATATCAGGGTTATACACTCATATGGTCAGTTTATTTACCAGTTTATATATCAGTGTAATGTCAGGGTTATACAGTCATATGGTCAGTTTATTTACCAGTTTATATATCAGTGTAATGTCAGGGTTATACACTCATATGGTAATTTTATTTACCAGTTTATATATCAGTGTAATGTCTGGGTTATACACTCATATGGTCAGTTTATTTACCAGTTTATATATCAGTGTAATGTCAGGGTTATACACTCATATGGTCAGTTTATTTTCCAGTTTATATATCAGTGTAATGTCAGGGTTATACAGTCATATAGTCAGTTTATTTACCAGTTTATATATCAGTACAATGTCAGGGTTATACACTCATATGGTCAGTTTATTTACCAGTTTATATATCAGTGTAATGTCTGGGTTATACACTCATATAGTCAGTTTATATATCAGTGTAATGTCAGGGTTATACACTCATATAGTCAGTTTATTTACCAGTTTATATATATGGCCAGTTTATTTACCAGTTTATATATCAGTGTAATGTCTGGGTTATACACTCATATAGTCAGTTTATATATCAGTGTAATGTCAGGGTTATACACTCATATAGTCAGTTTATTTACCAGTTTATATATCAATGTAATGTTTGGGTTATACACTCATATGGTCAGTTTATTTACCAGTTTATATATCAGTGAAATGTCTGGGTTATACACTCATATAGTCAGTTTATTTACCAGTTTATATATCAGTGTAATGTCTGGGTTACACACTCATATAGTCAGTTTATTTACCAATTTATTTATCAGTGTAATGTCAGGGTTATACACTCATATAGTCAGTTTATTTACCAGTTTATATATCAGTATAATGTCAGGGTTATACACTCATATGGTCAGTTTATTTACCAGTTTATATATCAATGTAATGTCTGTGTTATACACTCATATAGTCAGTTTATTTACCAGTTTATATATCAGTGTAATGTCAGGGTTATACACTAATATAGTCAGTTTATTTACCAGTTTATATATCAGTGTAATGTCTAGTTATACACTCATATGGTCATTTTATTTACCAGTTTATATATCAGTGTAATGTCAGGGTTATACACTCATATAGTCAGTTTATTTACCAGTTTATATATCAGTGTAATGTCAGGGTTATACACTCATATAGACAGTTTATTTACCAGTTTATATATCAGTGTAATGTCAGGGTTATACACTAATATAGTCAGTTTATTTACCAGTTTATATATCAGTGTAATGTCTGTGTTATACACTCATATAGTCAGTTTATTTAACAGTTTATATATCAGTGTAATGTCTGTGTTATACACTCATATAGTCAGTTTATTTACCAGTTTATATATCAGTGTAATGTCAGGGTTATACACTCATATGGTCAGTGTATTTACCAGTTTATGTATCAGTGTAATGTCTGGGTTATACACTCATATAGTCAGTTTATTTACCAGTTTATATATCAGTGTATTGTCTGTGTTATACACTCATATAGTCAGTTTATTTACCAGTTTATATATCAGTGTAATGTCAAGGTTAATCACTCATATAGTCAGTTTATTTACCAGTTTATATATCAGTGTAATGTCTGGGTTATACACTCATATGGTCAGTTTATTTACCAGTTTATATATCAGTGTAATGTCAGGGTTATAGAGTCATATAGTCAGTTTATTTACCAGTTTATATATCAGTGTAATGTCAGGGTTATACACTCATATAGTCAGTTTATTTACCAGTTTATATATCAGTGTAATTTCAGGGTTATACACTCATATAGTCAGTTTATTTACCGGTTTATATATCAGTGTAATGTCAGGGTTATACACTCTTATAGTCAGTTTATTTACCGGTTTATATATCAGTGTAATCTCAGGGTTATACACTCTTATAGTCAGTTTATTTACTAGTTTATATATCAGTGTAATGTCTGGGTTATACACTCATATAGTCAGTTTAATTACCAGTTTATATATCAGTGTAATGTCAGGGTTATACACTCTTATAGTGAGTTTATTTACCAGTTTATATATCAGTGTAATATCAGGGTTATACACTCATATAGTCAGTTTATTTACCAGTTTATATATCAGTGTAATGTCTGTGTTATACACTCATATAGTCAGATTATTTACCAGCTTATATATCAGTGTAATGTCTGGGTTATACACTCATATAGTCAGTTTATTTACCACTTTATATATCAGTGTAATGTCTGGGTTATACACTCATATGGTCAGTTTATTTACCAGTTTATATATCAGTGTAATGTCTGTGTTATACACTCATATAGTCAGTTTATTTACCGGTTTATATATCAGTGTAATGCCTGTGTTATACACTCATATAGTCAGTTTATTTACCAGTTTATATATCAGTGTAATGTCTGTGTTATACACTCATATGGTCATTTTATTTACCAGTTTATATATCAGTGTAATGTCAGGGTTATACACTCATATAGTCAGTTTATTTACCAGTTTATATATCAGTGTTATGTCTGGGTTATACACTCATATAGTCAGTTTATTTACGCGTTTATATATCAGTGTAATGTCTGGGTTATACACTCATATGGTCATTTTATTTACCAGTTTATATATCAGTGTAATGTCAGGGTTATACACTCATATAGTCAGTTTATTTACCAGTTTATATATCAGTGTAATGTCAGGGTTATACACTCATATAGTCAGTTTATTTACCAGTTTATATATCAGTGTAATGTCAGGGTTATACACTCATATGGTCAGTTTATTTACCAGTTTATATATCAATGTAATGTCAGGGTTATACACTAATATAGTCAGTTTATTTACCAGTTTATATATCAGTGTAATGTCAGGGTTATACACTCAAATGGTCAGTTTATTTACCTGTTTATATATCAGTGTAATGTTAGGGTTATACACTCATATAGTCATTTTATTTACCAGTTTATATATCAGTGTAATGTCAGGGTTATACAGTCATATGGTCAGTTTATTTACCAGTTTATATATCAGTGTAATGTCAGGGTTATACACACATATAGTCAGTTTATTTACCAGTTTATATATCAGTGTAATGTCAGGGTTATACAGTCATATAGTCAGTTTATTTACCAGTTTATATATCAGTACAATGTCAGGGTATACACTCATATGGTCAGTTTATTTACCAGTTTATATATCAGTGTAATGTCTGGGTTATACACTCATATAGTCAGTTTATATATGAGTGTAATGTCAGGGTTATACACTCATATAGTCAGTTTATTTACCAGTTTATATATATGGTCAGTTTATTTACCAGTTTATATATCAGTGTAATGTCTGGGTTATACACTCATATAGTCAGTTTATATATCAGTGTAATGTCAGGGTTATACACTCATATAGTCAGTTTATTTACCAGTTTATATATCAATGTAATGTCTGGGTTATACACTCATATGGTCAGTTTATTTACCAGTTTATATATCAGTGAAATGTCTGGGTTATACACTCATATAGTCAGTTTATTTACCAGTTTATATATCAGTGTAATGTCTGGGTTACACACTCATATAGTTAGTTTATTTACCAGTTTATATATCAGTGCAATGTCAGGGTTATACACTCATATGGTCAGTTTATTTACCAGTTTATATATCAGTATAATGTCAGGGTTATACACTCATATGGTCAGTTTATTTACCAGTTTATATATCAATGTAATGTCTGTGTTATACACTCATATAGTCAGTTTATTTACCAGTTTATATATCAGTGTAATGTCAGGGTTATACACTAATATAGTCAGTTTATTTACCAGTTTATATATCAGTGTAATGTCTGGGTTATACACTCATATGGTCATTTTATTTACCAGTTTATATATCAGTGTAATGTCAGGGTTATACACTCATATAGTCAGTTTATTTACCAGTTTATATATCAGTGTAATGTCAGGGTTATACACTCATATAGACAGTTTATTTACCAGTTTATATATCAGTGTAATGTCAGGGTTATACACTAATATAGTCAGTTTATTTACCAGTTTATATATCAGTGTAATGTCTGTGTTATACACTCATATAGTCAGTTTATTTAACAGTTTATATATCAGTGTAATGTCTGTGTTATACACTCATATAGTCAGTTTATTTACCAGTTTATATATCAGTGTAATGTCAGGGTTATACACTCATATGGTCAGTGTATTTACCAGTTTATGTATCAGTGTAATGTCTGGGTTATACACTCATATAGTCAGTTTATTTACCAGTTTATATATCAGTGTATTGTCTGTGTTATACACTCATATAGTCAGTTTATTTACCAGTTTATATATCAGTGTAATGTCAAGGTTAATCACTCATATAGTCAGTTTATTTACCAGTTTATATATCAGTGTAATGTCTGGGTTATACACTCATATGGTCAGTTTATTTACCAGTTTATATATCAGTGTAATGTCAGGGTTATAGAGTCATATAGTCAGTTTATTTACCAGTTTATATATCAGTGTAATGTCAGGGTTATACACTCATATAGTCAGTTTATTTACCAGTTTATATATCAGTGTAATTTCAGGGTTATACACTCATATAGTCAGTTTATTTACCGGTTTATATATCAGTGTAATGTCAGGGTTATACACTCTTATAGTCAGTTTATTTACCGGTTTATATATCAGTGTAATCTCAGGGTTATACACTCTTATAGTCAGTTTATTTACTAGTTTATATATCAGTGTAATGTCTGGGTTATACACTCTTATAGTGAGTTTATTTACCAGTTTATATATCAGTGTAATATCAGGGTTATACACTCATATAGTCAGTTTATTTACCAGTTTATATATCAGTGTAATGTCTGTGTTATACACTCATATAGTCAGATTATTTACCAGCTTATATATCAGTGTAATGTCTGGGTTATACACTCATATAGTCAGTTTATTTACCACTTTATATATCAGTGTAATGTCTGGGTTATACACTCATATGGTCAGTTTATTTACCAGTTTATATATCAGTGTAATGTCTGTGTTATACACTCATATAGTCAGTTTATTTACCGGTTTATATATCAGTGTAATGCCTGTGTTATACACTCATATAGTCAGTTTATTTACCAGTTTATATATCAGTGTAATGTCTGTGTTATACACTCATATGGTCATTTTATTTACCAGTTTATATATCAGTGTAATGTCAGGGTTATACACTCATATAGTCAGTTTATTTACCAGTTTATATATCAGTGTTATGTCTGGGTTATACACTCATATAGTCAGTTTATTTACGCGTTTATATATCAGTGTAATGTCTGGGTTATACACTCATATGGTCATTTTATTTACCAGTTTATATATCAGTGTAATGTCAGGGTTATACACTCATATAGTCAGTTTATTTACCAGTTTATATATCAGTGTAATGTCAGGGTTATACACTCATATAGTCATTTTATTTACCAGTTTATATATCAGTGTAATGTCAGGGTTATACACTCATATGGTCAGTTTATTTACCAGTTTATATATCAATGTAATGTCAGGGTTATACACTAATATAGTCAGTTTATTTACCAGTTTATATATCAGTGTAATGTCAGGGTTATACACTCATATGGTCAGTTTATTTACCTGTTTATATATCAGTGTAATGTTAGGGTTATACACTCATATAGTCATTTTATTTACCAGTTTATATATCAGTGTAATGTCAGGGTTATACAGTCATATGGTCAGTTTATTTACCAGTTTATATATCAGTGTAATGTCAGGGTTATACACACATATAGTCAGTTTATTTACCAGTTTATATATCAGTGTAATGTCAGGGTTATACAGTCATATAGTCAGTTTATTTACCAGTTTATATATCAGTACAATGTCAGGGTTATACACTCATATGGTCAGTTTATTTACCAGTTTATATATCAGTGTAATGTCTGGGTTATACACTCATATAGTCAGTTTATATATGAGTGTAATGTCAGGGTTATACACTCATATAGTCAGTTTATTTACCAGTTTATATATATGGTCAGTTTATTTACCAGTTTATATATCAGTGTAATGTCTGGGTTATACACTCATATAGTCAGTTTATATATCAGTGTAATGTCAGGGTTATACACTCATATAGTCAGTTTATTTACCAGTTTATATATCAATGTAATGTCTGGGTTATACACTCATATGGTCAGTTTATTTACCAGTTTATATATCAGTGAAATGTCTGGGTTATACACTCATATAGTCAGTTTATTTACCAGTTTATATATCAGTGTAATGTCTGGGTTACACACTCATATAGTTAGTTTATTTACCAGTTTATATATCAGTGCAATGTCAGGGTTATACACTCATATGGTCAGTTTATTTACCAGTTTATATATCAGTATAATGTCAGGGTTATACACTCATATAGTCAGTTTATTTAACAGTTTATATATCAGTGTAATGTCTGTGTTATACACTCATATAGTCAGTTTATTTACCAGTTTATATATCAGTGTAATGTCAGGGTTATACACTCATATGGTCAGTGTATTTACCAGTTTATGTATCAGTGTAATGTCTGGGTTATACACTCATATAGTCAGTTTATTTACCAGTTTATATATCAGTGTATTGTCTGTGTTATACACTCATATAGTCAGTTTATTTACCAGTTTATATATCAGTGTAATGTCAAGGTTAATCACTCATATAGTCAGTTTATTTACCAGTTTATATATCAGTGTAATGTCTGGGTTATACACTCATATGGTCAGTTTATTTACCAGTTTATATATCAGTGTAATGTCAGGGTTATAGAGTCATATAGTCAGTTTATTTACCAGTTTATATATCAGTGTAATGTCAGGGTTATACACTCATATAGTCAGTTTATTTACCAGTTTATATATCAGTGTAATTTCAGGGTTATACACTCATATAGTCAGTTTATTTACCGGTTTATATATCAGTGTAATGTCAGGGTTATACACTCTTATAGTCAGTTTATTTACCGGTTTATATATCAGTGTAATCTCAGGGTTATACACTCTTATAGTCAGTTTATTTACTAGTTTATATATCAGTGTAATGTCTGGGTTATACACTCATATAGTCAGTTTAATTACCAGTTTATATATCAGTGTAATGTCAGGGTTATACACTCTTATAGTGAGTTTATTTACCAGTTTATATATCAGTGTAATATCAGGGTTATACACTCATATAGTCAGTTTATTTACCAGTTTATATATCAGTGTAATGTCTGTGTTATACACTCATATAGTCAGATTATTTACCAGCTTATATATCAGTGTAATGTCTGGGTTATACACTCATATAGTCAGTTTATTTACCACTTTATATATCAGTGTAATGTCTGGGTTATACACTCATATGGTCAGTTTATTTACCAGTTTATATATCAGTGTAATGTCTGTGTTATACACTCATATAGTCAGTTTATTTACCGGTTTATATATCAGTGTAATGCCTGTGTTATACACTCATATAGTCAGTTTATTTACCAGTTTATATATCAGTGTAATGTCTGTGTTATACACTCATATGGTCATTTTATTTACCAGTTTATATATCAGTGTAATGTCAGGGTTATACACTCATATAGTCAGTTTATTTACCAGTTTATATATCAGTGTTATGTCTGGGTTATACACTCATATAGTCAGTTTATTTACGCGTTTATATATCAGTGTAATGTCTGGGTTATACACTCATATGGTCATTTTATTTACCAGTTTATATATCAGTGTAATGTCAGGGTTATACACTCATATAGTCAGTTTATTTACCAGTTTATATATCAGTGTAATGTCAGGGTTATACACTCATATAGTCAGTTTATTTACCAGTTTATATATCAGTGTAATGTCAGGGTTATACACTCATATGGTCAGTTTATTTACCAGTTTATATATCAATGTAATGTCAGGGTTATACACTAATATAGTCAGTTTATTTACCAGTTTATATATCAGTGTAATGTCAGGGTTATACACTCATATGGTCAGTTTATTTACCTGTTTATATATCAGTGTAATGTTAGGGTTATACACTCATATAGTCATTTTATTTACCAGTTTATATATCAGTGTAATGTCAGGGTTATACAGTCATATGGTCAGTTTATTTACCAGTTTATATATCAGTGTAATGTCAGGGTTATACACACATATAGTCAGTTTATTTACCAGTTTATATATCAGTGTAATGTCAGGGTTATACAGTCATATAGTCAGTTTATTTACCAGTTTATATATCAGTACAATGTCAGGGTTATACACTCATATGGTCAGTTTATTTACCAGTTTATATATCAGTGTAATGTCTGGGTTATACACTCATATAGTCAGTTTATATATGAGTGTAATGTCAGGGTTATACACTCATATAGTCAGTTTATTTACCAGTTTATATATATGGTCAGTTTATTTACCAGTTTATATATCAGTGTAATGTCTGGGTTATACACTCATATAGTCAGTTTATATATCAGTGTAATGTCAGGGTTATACACTCATATAGTCAGTTTATTTACCAGTTTATATATCAATGTAATGTCTGGGTTATACACTCATATGGTCAGTTTATTTACCAGTTTATATATCAGTGAAATGTCTGGGTTATACATTCATATAGTCAGTTTATTTACCAGTTTATATATCAGTGTAATGTCTGGGTTACACACTCATATAGTTAGTTTATTTACCAGTTTATATATCAGTGCAATGTCAGGGTTATACACTCATATGGTCAGTTTATTTACCAGTTTATATATCAGTATAATGTCAGGGTTATACACTCATATGGTCAGTTTATTTACCAGTTTATATATCAGTGTAATGTCTGTGTTATACACTGATATAGTCAGTTTATTTACCAGTTTATATATCAGTGTAATGTCAGGGTTATACACTAATATAGTCAGTTTATTTACCAGTTTATATATCAGTTTAATGTCTGGGTTATACACTCATATGGTCATTTTATTTACCAGTTTATATATCAGTGTAATGTCAGGGTTATACACTCATATAGTCAGTTTATTTACCAGTTTATATATCAGTGTAATTTCAGGGTTATACACTCATATAGTCAGTTTATTTACCAGTTTATATATCAGTGTAATGTCAGGGTTATACACTAATATAGTCAGTTTATTTACCAGTTTATATATCAGTGTAATGTCTGTGTTATACACTCATATAGTCAGTTTATTTAACAGTTTATATATCAGTGTAATGTCTGTGTTATACACTCATATAGTCAGTTTATTTACCAGTTTATATATCAGTGTAATGTCAGGGTTATACACTCATATGGTCAGTGTATTTACCAGTTTATGTATCAGTGTAATGTCTGGGTTATACACTCATATAGTCAGTTTATTTACCAGTTTATATATCAGTGTATTGTCTGTGTTATACACTCATATAGTCAGTTTATTTACCAGTTTATATATCAGTGTAATGTCAAGGTTAATCACTCATATAGTCAGTTTATTTACCAGTTTATATATCAGTGTAATGTCTGGGTTATACACTCATATGGTCAGTTTATTTACCAGTTTATATATCAGTGTAATGTCAGGGTTATAGAGTCATATAGACAGTTTATTTACCAGTTTATATATCAGTGTAATGTCAGGGTTATACATTCATATAGTCAGTTTATTTACCAGTTTATATATCAGTGTAATTTCAGGGTTATACACTCATATAGTCAGTTTATTTACCGGTTTATATATCAGTGTAATGTCAGGGTTATACACTCTTATAGTCAGTTTATTTACCGGTTTATATATCAGTGTAATCTCAGGGTTATACACTCTTATAGTCAGTTTATTTACTAGTTTATATATCAGTGTAATGTCTGGGTTATACACTCATATAGTCAGTTTAATTACCAGTTTATATATCAGTGTAATGTCAGGGTTATACACTCTTATAGTGAGTTTATTTACCAGTTTATATATCAGTGTAATATCAGGGTTATACACTCATATGGTCAGTTTATTTACCAGTTTATATATCAGTGTAATGTCAGGGTTATACACTCATATGGTCAGTTTATTTTTCAGTTTATATATCAGTGTAATGTCAGGGTTATACACTCATATGGTCAGTTTATTTACCAGTTTATATATCAGTGTAATGTCAGGGTTATACACTCATATAGTCAGTTTATTTACCAGTTTATATATCAGTGTAATGTCAGGGTTATACACTCATATAATCAGTTTATTTACCAGTTTATGTATCAGTGTAATGTCTGGGATATACAGTCATATAGTCAGTGTATTTACCAGTTTATATATCAGTGTAATGTCTGTGTTATACACTCATATAGTCAGTTTATTTACCAGTTTATATATCAGTGTAATGTCAGGGTTATACACTCTTATAGTGAGTTTATTTACCAGTTTATATATCAGTGTAATATCAGGGTTATACACTCATATAGTCAGTTTATTTACCAGTTTATATATCAGTGTAATGTCAGGGTTATACACTCATATAATCAGTTTATTTACCAGTTTATGTATCAGTGTAATGTCTGTGTTATACACTCATATGGTCAGTTTATTTACCAGTTTATATATCAGTGTAATGTCTGTGTTATAGACTCATATAGTCAGTGTATTTACCAGTTTATATATCAGTGTAATGTCAGGGTTATACACTCATATAGTCAGTTTATTTACCAGTTTATATATCAGTGTAATGTCTGGGTTATACACTCATATGGTCAGTTTATTTACCAGTTTATATATCAGTGTAATGTCTGGGTTATACACTCATATGGTCATTTCATTTACCAGTTTATATATCAGTGTAATGTCAGGGTTATGCACTCATATAGTCAGTTTATTAACCAGTTTATATATCAGTGTAATGTCAGGGTTATACACTCATATAGTCAGTTTATTTACCAGTTTATATATCAGTGTAATGTCTGGGTTATACACTCATATGGTCAGTTTATTTACCAGTTTATATATCAGTGTAATGTCAGGGTTATACACTCATATAGTCAGTTTATTTACCAGTTTATATATCAGTATAATGTCAGGGTTATACACTCATATGGTCAGTTTATTTACCAGTTTATATATCAGTGTAATGTCTGTGTTATACACTCATATAGTCAGTTTATTTACCAGTTTATATATCAGTGTAATGTCAGGGTTATACACTAATATAGTCAGTTTATTTACCAGTTTATATATCATTGTAATGTCTGGGTTATACACTCATATGGTCATTTTATTTACCAGTTTATATATCAGTGTAATGTCAGGGTTATACACTCATATAGTCAGTTTATTTACCAGTTTATATATCAGTGTAATGTCAGGGTTATACACTCATATAGTCAGTTTATTTACCAGTTTATATATCAGTGTAATGTCAGGGTTATACACTAATATAGTCAGTTTATTTACCAGTTTATATATCAGTGTAATGTCTGTGTTATACACTCATATAGTCAGTTTATTTACCAGTTTATATATCAGTGTAATGTCTGTGTTATACACTCATATAGTCAGTTTATTTACCAGTTTATATATCAGTGTAATGTCAGGGTTATACACTCATATGGTCAGTGTATTTACCAGTTTATGTATCAGTGTAATGTCTGGGTTATACACTCATATAGTCAGTTTATTTACCAGTTTATATATCAGTGTATTGTCTGTGTTATACACTCATATAGTCAGTTTGTTTACCAGTTTATATATCAGTGTAATGTCAAGGTTAATCACTCATATAGTCAGTTTATTTACCAGTTTATATATCAGTGTAATGTCTGGGTTATACACTCATATGGTCAGTTTATTTACCAGTTTATATATCAGTGTAATGTCAGGGTTATAGAGTCATATAGTCAGTTTATTTACCAGTTTCTATATCAGTGTAATGTCAGGGTTATACACTCATATAGTCAGTTTATTTACCAGTTTATATATCAGTGTAATTTCAGGGTTATACACTCATATAGTCAGTTTATTTACCGGTTTATATATCAGTGTAATGTCAGGGTTATACACTCTTATAGTCAGTTTATTTACCGGTTTATATATCAGTGTAATCTCAGGGTTATACACTCTTATAGTCAGTTTATTTACTAGTTTATATATCAGTGTAATGTCTGGGTTATACACTCATATAGTCAGTTTAATTACCAGTTTATATATCAGTGTAATGTCAGGGTTATACACTCTTATAGTGAGTTTATTTACCAGTTTATATATCAGTGTAATATCAGGGTTATACACTCATATGGTCAGTTTATTTACCAGTTTATATATCAGTGTAATGTCAGGGTTGTACACTAATATGGTCAGTTTATTTTTCATTTTATATATCAGTGTAATGTCAGGGTTATACACTCATATGGTCAGTTTATTTACCAGTTTATATATCAGTGTAATGTCAGGGTTATACACTCATATAGTCAGTTTATTTACCAGTTTATATATCAGTGTAATGTCAGGGTTATACACTCATATAATCAGTTTATTTACCAGTTTATGTATCAGTGTAATGTCTGGGTTATACAGTCATATAGTCAGTGTATTTACCAGTTTATATATCAGTGTAATGTCTGTGTTATACACTCATATAGTCAGTTTATTTACCAGTTTATATATCAGTGTAATGTCTGGGTTATACACTCATATGGTCAGTTTATTTACCAGTTTATATATCAGTGTAATGTCTGGGTTATACACTCATATGGTCATTTCATTTACCAGTTTATATATCAGTGTAATGTCAGGGTTATGTACTCATATAGTCAGTTTATTAACCAGTTTATATATCAGTGTAATGTCAGGGTTATACACTCATATAGTCAGTTTATTTACCAGTTTATATATCAGTGTAATGTCTGGGTTATACACTCATATGGTCAGTTTATTTACCAGTTTATATATCAGTGTAATGTCAGGGTTATACACTCATATAGTCAGTTTATTTACCAGTTTATATATCAGTATAATGTCAGGGTTATACACTCATATGGTCAGTTTATTTACCAGTTTATATATCAGTGTAATGTCTGTGTTATACACTCATATAGTCAGTTTATTTACCAGTTTATATATCAGTGTAATGTCAGGGTTATACACTAATATAGTCAGTTTATTTACCAGTTTATATATCAGTGTAATGTCTGGGTTATACACTCATATGGTCATTTTATTTACCAGTTTATATATCAGTGTAATGTCAGGGTTATACACTCATATAGTCAGTTTATTTACCAGTTTATATATCAGTGTAATGTCAGGGTTATACACTCATATAGTCAGTTTATTTACCAGTTTATATATCAGTGTAATTTCAGGGTTAAACATTAATATAGTCAGTTTATTTACCAGTTTATATATCAGTGTAATGTCTGTGTTATACACTCATATAGTCAGTTTATTTACCAGTTTATATATCAGTGTAATGTCTGTGTTATACACTCATATAGTCAGATTATTTACCAGTTTATATATCAGTGTAATGTCAGGGTTATACACTCATATGGTCAGTGTATTTACCAGTTTATGTATCAGTGTAATGTCTGGGTTATACACTCATATAGTCAGTTTATTTACCAGTTTATATATCAGTGTATTGTCTGTGTTATACACTCATATAGTCAGTTTATTTACCAGTTTATATATCAGTGTAATGTCAAGGTTAATCACTCATATAGTCAGTTTATTTACCAGTTTATATATCAGTGTAATGTCTGGGTTATACACTCATATGGTCAGTTTATTTACCAGTTTATATATCAGTGTAATGTCAGGGTTATAGAGTCATATAGTCAGTTTATTTACCAGTTTTTATATCAGTGTAATGTCAGGGTTATACACTCATATAGTCAGTTTATTTACCAGTTTATATATCAGTGTAATGTCTGGGTTATACACTCATATGGTCAGTTTATTTACCAGTTTATATATCAGTGTAATGTCTGGGTTATACACTCATATGGTCATTTCATTTACCAGTTTATATATCAGTGTAATGTCAGGGTTATGCACTCATATAGTCAGTTTATTAACCAGTTTATATATCAGTGTAATGTCAGGGTTATACACTCATATAGTCAGTTTATTTACCAGTTTATATATCAGTGTAATGTCTGGGTTATACACTCATATGGTCAGTTTATTTACCAGTTTATATATCAGTGTAATGTCAGGGTTATACACTCATATAGTCAGTTTATTTACCAGTTTATATATCAGTGTAATGTCTGTGTTATACACTCATATAGTCAGATTATTTACCAGTTTATATATCAGTGTAATGTCAGGGTTATACACTCATATGGTCAGTGTATTTACCAGTTTATGTATCAGTGTAATGTCTGGGTTATACACTCATATAGTCAGTTTATTTACCAGTTTATATATCAGTGTATTGTCTGTGTTATACACTCATATAGTCAGTTTATTTACCAGTTTATATATCAGTGTAATGTCTGTGTTATACAATCATATAGTCAGTTTATTTACCAGTTTATATATCAGTGTAATGTCAGGGTTATACACTCATATAGTCAGTTTATTTACCAGTTTATATATCAGTGTAATGTCAGGGTTATACACTCATATGGTCAGTGTATTTACCAGTTTATGTATCAGTGTAATGTCTGGGTTATACACTCATATAGTCAGTTTATTTACCAGTTTATATATCAGTGTATTGTCTGTGTTATACACTCATATAGTCAGTTTATTTACCAGTTTATATATCAGTGTAATGTCAAGGTTAATCACTCATATAGTCAGTTTATTTACCAGTTTATATATCAGTGTAATGTCTGGGTTATACACTCATATGGTCAGTTTATTTATCAGTTTATATATCAGTGTAATGTCAGGGTTATAGAGTCATATAGTCAGTTTATTTACCAGTTTATATATCAGTGTAATGTCAGGGTTATAGAGTCATATTGTCAGTTTATTTACCAGTTTATATATCAGTGTAATGTCAGGGTTATAGAGTCATATAGTCAGTTTATTTACCAGTTTATATATCAGTGTAATGTCAGGGTTATACACTCATATAGTCAGTTTATTTACCAGTTTATATATCAGTGTAATTTCAGGGTTATACACTCATATAGTCAGTTTATTTACCGGTTTATATATCAGTGTAATGTCAGGGTTATACACTCTTATAGTCAGTTTATTTACCGGTTTATATATCAGTGTAATCTCAGGGTTATACACTCTTATAGTCAGTTTATTTACTAGTTTATATATCAGTGTAATGTCTGGGGTATACACTCATATAGTCAGTTTAATTACCAGTTTATATATCAGTGTAATGTCAGGGTTATACACTCTTATAGTGAGTTTATTTACCAGTTTATATATCAGTGTAATATCAGGGTTATCACTCATATGGTCAGTTTATTTACCAGTTTATATATCAGTGTAATGTCAGGGTTATACACTCATATGGTCAGTTTATTTTTCAGTTTATATATCAGTGTAATGTCAGGGTTATACACTCATATGGTCAGTTTATTTACCAGTTTATATATCAGTGTAATGTCAGGGTTATACACTCATATAATCAGTTTATTTACCAGTTTATGTATCAGTGTAATGTCTGGGTTATACAGTCATATAGTCAGTGTATTTACCAGTTTATATATCAGTGTAATGTCTGTGTTATACACTCATATAGTCAGTTTATTTACCAGTTTATATATCAGTGTAATGTCAGGGTTATACACTCTTATAGTGAGTTTATTTACCAGTTTATATATCAGTGTAATATCAGGGTTATACACTCATATAGTCAGTTTATTTACCAGTTTATATATCAGTGTAATGTCAGGGTTATACACTCATATAGTTAGTTTATTTACCAGTTTATATATCAGTGTAATGTCAGGGTTATACACTCTTATAGTGAGTTTATTTACCAGTTTTTATATCAATGTAATATCAGGGTTATACACTCATATAGTCAGTTTATTTACCAGTTTATATATCAGTGTAATGTCAGGGTTATACACTCATATGGTCAGTTTATTTACCAGTTTATATATCAGTGTAATGTCAGGGTTATAAACTAATATAGTCAGTTTATTTACCAGTTTATATATCAGTGTAATGTTAGGGTTATACACTCATATAGTCATTTTATTTACCAGTTTATATATCAGTGTAATGTCAGGGTTATACACTCATATGGTCAGTTTATTTACCAGTTTATATATCAGTGTAATGTTAGGGTTATATACTCATATAATCAGTTTATTTACCAGTTTATGTATCAGTGTAATGTCAGGGTTATACAGTCATATGGTCAGTTTATTTACCAGTTTATATATCAGTGTAATGTCAGGGTTATACACTCATATGGTCAGTTTATTTACCAGTTTATATATCAGTGTAATGTCAGGGTTATACACTCATATAGTCAGTTTATTTACCAGTTTATATATCAGTGTAATGTCTGGGTTATACACTCATATGGTCATTTTATTTACCAGTTTATATATCAGTGTAATGTCTGTGTTATACACTCATATGGTCAGTTTATTTACCAGTTTATATATCAGTGTAATGTCTGTGTTATAGACTCATATAGTCAGTGTATTTACCAGTTTATATATCAGTGTAATGTCAGGGTTATACACTCATATAGTCAGTGTATTTACCAGTTTATATATCAGTGTAATGTCTGGGTTATACACTCATATGGTCAGTTTATTTACCAGTTTATATATCAGTGTAATGTCTGGGTTATACACTCATATGGTCATTTCATTTACCAGTTTATATATCAGTGTAATGTCAGGGTTATGCACTCATATAGTCAGTGTATTTACCAGTTTATATATCAGTGTAATGTCAGGGTTATACACTCATATAGTCAGTTTATTTACCAGTTTATATATCAGTGTAATGTCTGGGTTATACACTCATATGGTCAGTTTATTTACCAGTTTATATATCAGTGTAATGTCAGGGTTATACACTCATATAGTCAGTTTATTTACCAGTTTATATATCAGTATAATGTCAGGATTATACACTCATATGGTCAGTTTATTTACCAGTTTATATATCAGTGTAATGTCTGTGTTATACACTCATATAGTCAGTTTATTTACCAGTTTATATATCAGTGTAATGTCAGGGTTATACACTAATATAGTCAGTTTATTTACCAGTTTATATATCAGTGTAATGTCTGGGTTATACACTCATATGGTCATTTTATTTACCAGTTTATATATCAGTGTAATGTCAGGGTTATACACTCATATAGTCAGTTTATTTACCAGTTTATATATCAGTGTAATGTCAGGGTTATACACTCATATAGTCAGTTTATTTAACAGTTTATATATCAGTGTAATGTCAGGGTTATACACTAATATAGTCAGTTTATTTACCAGTTTATATATCAGTGTAATGTCTGTGTTATACACTCATATAGTCAGTTTATTTAACAGTTTATATATAAGTGTAATGTCTGTGTTATACACTCATATAGTCAGTTTATTTACCAGTTTATATATCAGTGTAATGTCAGGGTTATACACTCATATGGTCAGTGTATTTACCAGTTTATGTATCAGTGTAATGTCTGGGTTATACACTCATATAGACAGTTTATTTACCAGTTTATATATCAGTGTATTGTCTGTGTTATACACTCATATAGTCAGTTTATTTACCAGTTTATATATCAGTGTAATGTCAAGGTTAATCACTCATATAGTCAGATTATTTACCAGTTTATATATCAGTGTAATGTCTGGGTTATACACTCATATGGTCAGTTTATTTACCAGTTTAAATATCAGTGTAATGTCAGGGTTATAGAGTCATATAGTCAGTTTATTTACCAGTTTATATATCAGTGTAATGTCAGGGTTATACACTCATATAGTCAGTTTATTTACCAGTTTATATATCAGTGTAATTTCAGGGTTATACACTCATATAGTCAGTTTATTTACCGGTTTATATTTCAGTGTAATGTCAGGGTTATACACTCTTATAGTCAGTTTATTTACCGGTTTATATATCAGTGTAATGTCAGGGTTATACACTCTTATAGTCAGTTTATTTACTAGTTTATATATCAGTGTAATGTCTGGGTTATACACTCATATAGTCAGTTTAATTACCAGTTTATATATAAGTGTAAGGTCAGGGTTATACACTCTTATAGTGAGTTTATTTACCAGTTTATATATCAGTGTAATATCAGGGTTATACACTCATATGGTCAGTTTATTTACCAGTTTATATATCAGTGTAATGTCAGGGTTATACACTCATATGGTCAGTTTATTTTTCAGTTTATATATCAGTGTAATGTCAGGGTTATACACTCATATGGTCAGTTTATTTACCAGTTTATATATCAGTGTAATGTCAGGGTTATTCACTCATATAGTCAGTTTATTTACCAGTTTATATATCAGTGTAATGTCAGGGTTATACACTCATTTAATCAGTTTATTTACCAGTTTATGTATCAGTGTAATGTCTGGGTTATACAGTCATATAGTCAGTGTATTTACCAGTTTATATATCAGTGTAATGTCTGTGTTATACACTGATATAGTCAAATTATTTACCAGTTTATATATCAGTGTAATATCAGGGTTATACTCTCATATAGTCAGTTTATTTACCAGTGTATATATCAGTGTAATGTCAGGGTTATACACTCATATGGTCAGTTTATTTACCAGTTTATATATCAGTGTAATGTTAGGGTTATACACTCATATGGTCAGTTTATTTACCAGTTTATATATCAGTGTAATGTTAGGGTTATACACTCATATAGTCATTTTATTTACCAGTTTATATATCAGTGTAATGTCAGGGTTATACAGTCATATGGTCAGTTTATTTACCAGTTTATATATCAGTGTAATGTCAGGGTTATACACTCATATAGTCAGCTTATTTACCAGTTAATGTATCAGTGTAATGTCTGTGTTATACACTCATATGGTCAGTTTATTTACCAGTTTATATATCAGTGTAATGTCTGTGTTATAGACTCATATAGTCAGTGTATTTACCAATTTATATATCAGTGTAATGTCAGGGTTATACACTCATATAGTCAGTTTATTTACCAGTTTATATATCAGTGTAATGTCTGGGTTATACACTCATATAGTCAGTTTATTTACCAGTTCATATATCAGTGTAATGTCTGTGTTATACACTCATATAGTCAGTTTATTTACCAGTTTATATGTCAGTGTAATGTCAGGGTTATACACTCATTTAGTCAGTGTATTTACCAGTTTATATATCAGTGTAATGTCAGGGTTATACACACATATGGTCAGTTTATTTACCAGTTTATATATCAGTGTAATGTCTGGGTTATACACTCATATGGTCAGTTTACTTACCAGTTTATATATCAGTGTAATGTCAGGGTTATACACTCATATTTTCAGTTTATTTACCAGTTTATATATCAGTGTTATGTCTGCGTTATACACTCATATAGTCAGTTTATTTACCAGTTTATATATCAGTGTAATGTCAGAGTTATACACTCATATAGTCAGTTTATTTACCAGTTTATATATCAGTATAATGTCAGGGTTATACACTCATATAGTCAGTTTATTTACCAGTTTATATATCAGTGTAATGTCAGGGTTATACACTCATATGGTCAGTTTATTTACCAGTTTATATATCAGTGTAATGTCTGTGTTATACACTCATATAGTCAGTTTATTTACCAGTTTATATATCAGCGTAATGTCAAGGTTATACTCTCATATAGTCAGTTTAATTACCAGTTTATATATCAGTATAATGTCAGGTTTATACACTCATATAGTCAGTTTATTTACCAGTTTATATATCAGTGTAATGTCTGTGTTATACACTCATATAGTCAGTTTATTTACCGGTTTATATATCAGTGTAATGTCAGGGTTATACACTAATATAGTCAGTTTATTTACCAGTTTATATATCAGTGTAATGTCTGGGTTATACACTCATATGGTCAGTGTATTTACCAGTTTATATATCAGCGTAATGTCAGTGTTATACACTCATATAGTCAGTTTATGTACCAGTTTATATATCAGTGTAATGTCTGTGTTATACACTCATATAGTCAGTTTATTTACCAGTTTATAGATCAGTGTAATGTCATGGTTATACACTCATATGGTCAGTGTATTTACCAGTTTATATATCAGTGTAATGTCAGGGTTATACACTCTTATAGTCAGTTTATTTACTAGTTTATATATCAGTGTAATGTCTGGGTTATACACTCATATAGTCAGTTTAATTACCAGTTTATATATAAGTGTAAGGTCAGGGTTATACACTCTTATAGTGAGTTTATTTACCAGTTTATATATCAGTGTAATATCAGGGTTATACACTCATATGGTCAGTTTATTTACCAGTTTATATATCAGTGTAATGTCAGGGTTATACACTCATATGGTCAGTTTATTTTTCAGTTTATATATCAGTGTAATGTCAGGGTTATACACTCATATGGTCAGTTTATTTACCAGTTTATATATCAGTGTAATGTCAGGGTTATTCACTCATATAGTCAGTTTATTTACCAGTTTATATATCAGTGTAATGTCAGGGTTATACACTCATATAATCAGTTTATTTACCAGTTTATGTATCAGTGTAATGTCTGGGTTATACAGTCATATAGTCAGTGTATTTACCAGTTTATATATCAGTGTAATGTCTGTGTTATACACTGATATAGTCAAATTATTTACCAGTTTATATATCAGTGTAATATCAGGGTTATACTCTCATATAGTCAGTTTATTTACCAGTGTATATATCAGTGTAATGTCAGGGTTATACACTCATATGGTCAGTTTATTTACCAGTTTATATATCAGTGTAATGTTAGGGTTATACACTCATATGGTCAGTTTATTTACCAGTTTATATATCAGTGTAATGTTAGGGTTATACACTCATATAGTCATTTTATTTACCAGTTTATATATCAGTGTAATGTCAGGGTTATACAGTCATATGGTCAGTTTATTTAACAGTTTATATATCAGTGTAATGTCAGGGTTATACACTCATATAGTCAGCTTATTTACCAGTTTATGTATCAGTGTAATGTCTGTGTTATACACTCATATGGTCAGTTTATTTACCAGTTTATATATCAGTGTAATGTCTGTGTTATAGACTCATATAGTCAGTGTATTTACCAATTTATATATCAGTGTAATGTCAGGGTTATACACTCATATAGTCAGTTTATTTACCAGTTTATATATCAGTGTAATGTCTGGGTTATACACTCATATGGTCAGTTTATTTACCAGTTTATATATCAGTGTAATGTCTGGGTTATACACTCATATGGTCATTTCATTTACCAGTTTATATATCAGTGTAATGTCAGGGTTATGCACTCATATAGTCAGTTTATTTACCAGTTTATATATCAGTGTAATGTCAGGGTTATACACTCATATAGTCAGTTTATTTACCAGTTTATATATCAGTGTAATGTCTGGGTTATACACTCATATAGTCAGTTTATTTACCAGTTTATATATGAGTGTAATGTCAGGGTTATACACTCATATAGTCAGTTTATTTACCAGTTTATATATCAGTGTAATGTCTGTGTTATACACTGATATAGTCAGTTTATTTACCAGTTTATATATCAGTGTAATGTCAGGGTTATATACTCATATAGTCAGTTTATTTACCAGTTCATATATCAGTGTAATGTCTGTGTTATACACTCATATAGTCAGTTTATTTACCAGTTTATATGTCAGTGTAATGTCAGGGTTATACACTCATTTAGTCAGTGTATTTACCAGTTTATATATCAGTGTAATGTCAGGGTTATACACACATATGGTCAGTTTATTTACCAGTTTATATATCAGTGTAATGTCTGGGTTATACACTCATATGGTCAGTTTACTTACCAGTTTATATATCAGTGTAATGTCAAGGTTATACACTCATATTTTCAGTTTATTTACCAGTTTATATATCAGTGTTATGTCTGCGTTATACACTCATATAGTCAGTTTATTTACCAGTTTATATATCAGTGTAATGTCAGAGTTATACACTCATATAGTCAGTTTATTTACCAGTTTATATATCAGTATAATGTCAGGGTTATACACTCATATAGTCAGTTTATTTACCAGTTTATATATCAGTGTAATGTCAGGGTTATACACTCATATGGTCAGTTTATTTACCAGTTTATATATCAGTGTAATGTCTGTGTTATACACTCATATAGTCAGTTTATTTACCAGTTTATATATCAGCGTAATGTCAAGGTTATACTCTCATATAGTCAGTTTAATTACCAGTTTATATATCAGTATAATGTCAGGTTTATACACTCATATAGTCAGTTTATTTACCAGTTTATATATCAGTGTAATGTCTGTGTTATACACTCATATATTCAGTTTATTTACCGGTTTATATATCAGTGTAATGTCAGGGTTATACACTAATATAGTCAGTTTATTTACCAGTTTATATATCAGTGTAATGTCTGGGTTATACACTCATATGGTCAGTGTATTTACCAGTTTATATATCAGCGTAATGTCAGTGTTATACACTCATATAGTCAGTTTATGTACCAGTTTATATATCAGTGTAATGTCTGTGTTATACACTCATATAGTCAGTTTATTTACCAGTTTATATATCAGTGTAATGTCATGGTTATACACTCATATAGTCAGTTTATTTACCAGTTTATATATCAGTGTAATGTCTGGGTTATACACTCATATGGTCAGTTTATTTACCAGTTTATATATCAGTGTAATGTCTGTGTTATACACTCATATAGTCAGTTTATTTACTAGTTTATATATCAGTGTAATGTCTGGGTTATACACTCATATAGTCAGTTTATTTACCAGTTTATATATCAGTGTAATGTCAGGGTTATACACTCATATAATCAGTTTATTTATCAGTTTATATATCAGTGTAATGTCAGGGATATACACTCATATAGTCAGTTTATTTACCAGTTTATATATCAGCGTAATGTCTGTGTTATACACTCATATGGTCAGTTTATTTACCAGTTTATATATCAGTGTAATGTCAGGGTTATACACTAATATAGTCAGTTTATTTACCAGTTTATATATCAGTGTAATGTCTGGGTTATACACTCATATGGTCAGTTTATTTACCAGTTTATATATCAGTATAATGTCAGGGTTATACACTCATATAGTCAGTTTATTTACCAGTTTATATATCAGTGTAATGTCTGTGTTATACACTCATATGGTCAGTTTATTTACCAGTTTATATATCAGTGTAATGTCTGTGTTATACACTCATATGGTCAGTTTATTTACCAGTTTATATATCAGTGTAATGTCAGGGTTATACACTCTTATAGTGAGTTTATTTACCAGTTTATATATCAGTGTAATATCAGGGTTATACACTCATATGGTCAGTTTATTTACCAGTTTATATATCAGTGTAATGTCAGGGTTATACACTCATATGGTCAGTTTATTTTTCAGTTTATATATCAGTGTAATGTCAGGGTTATACACTCATATGGTCAGTTTATTTACCAGTTTATATATCAGTGTAATGTCAGGGTTATTCACTCATATAGTCAGTTTATTTACCAGTTTATATATCAGTGTAATGTCAGGGTTATACACTCATATAATCAGTTTATTTACCAGTTTTTGTATCAGTGTAATGTCTGTGTTATACACTCATATGGTCAGTTTATTTACCAGTTTATATAACAGTGTAATGTCTGTGTTATAGACTCATATAGTCAGTGTATTTACCAATTTTAATATAAGTGTAATGTCAGGGTTATACACTCATATAGTCAGTTTATTTACCAGTTTATATATCAGTGTAATGTCTGGGTTATACACTCATATGGTCAGTTTATTTACCAGTTTATATATCAGTGTAATGTCTGGGTTATACACTCATATGGTCATTTCATTTACCAGTTTATATATCAGTGTAATGTCAGGGTTATGCACTCATATAGTCAGTTTATTTACCAGTTTATATATCAGTGTAATGTCAGGGTTATACACTCATATAGTCAGTTTATTTACCAGTTTATATATCAGTGTAATGTCTGGGTTATACACTCATATAGTCAGTTTATTTACCAGTTTATATATGAGTGTAATGTCAGGGTTATACACTCATATAGTCAGTTTATTTACCAGTTTATATATCAGTGTAATGTCTGTGTTATACACTGATATAGTCAGTTTATTTACCAGTTTATATATCAGTGTAATATCAGGGTTATACACTCATATAGTCAGTTTATTTACCAGTTTATATATCAGTGTAATGTCCGGGTTATACACACATATGGTCAGTTTATTTACCAGTTTATATATCAGTGTAATGTCTGGGTTATACACTCATATGGTCAGTTTACTTACCAGTTTATATATCAGTGTAATGTCAGGGTTATACACTCATATTTTCAGTTTATTTACCAGTTTATATATCAGTGTTATGTCTGCGTTATACACTCATATAGTCAGTTTATTTACCAGTTTATATATCAGTGTAATGTCAGGGTTATACACTCATATAGTCAGTTTATTTACCAGTTTATATATCAGTATAATGTCAGGGTTATACACTCATAGATTCAGTTTATTTACCAGTTTATATATCAGTGTAATGTCAGGGTTATACACTCATATGGTCAGTTTATTTACCAGTTTATATATCAGTGTAATGTCTGTGTTATACACTCATATAGTCAGTTTATTTACCAGTTTATATATCAGCGTAATGTCAAGGTTATACTCTCATATAGTCAGTTTAATTACCAGTTTATATATCAGTATAATGTCAGGGTTATACACTCATATAGTCAGTTTATTTACCAGTTTATATATCAGTGTAATGTCTGTGTTATACACTCATATAGTCAGTTTATTTACCGGTTTATATATCAGTGTAATGTCAGGGTTATACACTAATATAGTCAGTTTATTTACCAGTTTATATATCAGTGTAATGTCTGGGTTATACACTCATATGGTCAGTGTATTTACCAGTTTATATATCAGCGTAATGTCAGTGTTATACACTCATATAGTCAGTTTATGTACCAGTTTATATATCAGTGTAATGTCTGTGTTATACACTCATATAGTCAGTTTATTTACCAGTTTATATATCAGTGTAATGTCATGGTTATACACTCATATAGTCAGTTTATTTACCAGTTTATATATCAGTGTAATGTCTGGGTTATACACTCATATGGTCAGTGTATTTACCAGTTTATATATCAGTGTAATGTCTGTGTTATACACTCATATAGTCAGTTTATTTACCTGTTTATATATCAGTGTAATGTCAGGGTTATACACTCATATAGTCAGTTTATTTACCTGTTTATATATCAGTATAATGTCAGGGTTATACACTCATATGGTCAGTTTATTTACCAGTTTATATATCAGTGTAATGTCTGTGTTATACACTCATATAGTCAGTTTATTTACTAGTTTATATATCAGTGTAATGTCTGGGTTATACACTCATATAGTCAGTTTATTTAACAGTTTATATATCAGTGTAATGTCAGGGTTATACACTCATATAATAGGTTTATTTACCAGTTTATATATCAGTGTAATGTCAGGGTTATACACTCATATAGTCAGTTTATTTACCAGTTTATATATCAGCGTAATGTCTGTGTTATACACTCATATGGTCAGTTTATTTACCAGTTTATATATCAGTGTAATGTCAGGGTTATACACTCATATAGTCAGTTTATTTACCAGTTTATATATCAGTGTAATGTCAAGGTTATACTCTCATATAGTCAGTTTAATTACCAGTTTATATATCAGTATAATGTCAGGTTTATACACTCATATAGTCAGTTTATTTACCAGTTTATATATCAGTGTAATGTCTGTGTTATACACTCATATAGTCAGTTTATTTACCGGTTTATATATCAGTGTAATGTCTGGGTTATACACTCATATGGTCAGTTTATTTACCAGTTTATATATCAGTGTAATGTCTGGGTTATACACTCATATGGTCATTTCATTTACCAGTTTATATATCAGTGTAATGTCAGGGTTATGCACTCATATAGTCAGTTTATTTACCAGTTTATATATCAGTGTAATGTCAGGGTTATACACTCATATAGTCAGTTTATTTACCAGTTTATATATCAGTGTAATGTCTGGGTTATACACTCATATAGTCAGTTTATTTACCAGTTTATATATGAGTGTAATGTCAGGGTTATACACTCATATAGTCAGTTTATTTACCAGTTTATATATCAGTGTAATGTCTGTGTTATACACTGATATAGTCAGTTTATTTACCAGTTTATATATCGGTGTAATATCAGGGTTATACACTCATATAGTCAGTTTATTTACCAGTTTATATATCAGTGTAATGTCAGGGTTATACACTAATATAGTCAGTTTATTTACCAGTTTATATATCAGTGTAATGTCTGTGTTATACACTCATATAGTCAGTTTATTTACCAGTTTATATATCAGTGTAATGTCTGTGTTATACACTCATATAGTCAGTTTATTTTTCAGTTTATATATCAGTGTAATGTCAGGGTTATACACTCATATGGTCAGTTTATTTACCAGTTTATATATCAGTGTAATGTCAGGGTTATACACTCATATAATCAGTTTATTTACCAGTTTATATATCAGTGTAATGTCAGGGTTATACACTCATATAGTCAGTTTATTTACCAGTTTATATATCAGCGTAATGTCTGTGTTATACACTCATATGGTCAGTTTATTTACCAGTTTATATATCAGTGTAATGTCAGGGTTATACACTCATATAGTCAGTTTATTTACCAGTTTATATATCAGTGTAATGTCTCGGTTATACACTCATATGGTCAGTTTATTTACCAGTTTATATATCAGTGTAATGTCAGGGTTATACACTTATATAGTCAGTTTATTTACCGGTTTATATATCAGTGTAATGTCTGGGTTATACACTCATATGGTCAGTTTATTTACCAGTTTATATATCAGTGTAATGTCTGGGTTATACACTCATATGGTCATTTCATTTACCAGTTTATATATCAGTGTAATGTCAGGGTTATGCACTCATATAGTCAGTTTATTTACCAGTTTATATATCAGTGTAATGTCAGGGTTATACACTCATATAGTCAGTTTATTTACCAGTTTATATATCAGTGTAATGTCTGGGTTATACACTCATATAGTCAGTTTATTTACCAGTTTATATATCAGTGTAATGTCAGGGTTATACACTCATATAGTCAGTTTATTTACCAGTTTATATATCAGTGTAATGTCTGGGTTATACACTCATATGGTCAGTTTATTTACCAGTTTATATATCTGTGTAATGTCAGGGTTATACACTCATATAGTCAGTTTATTTACCAGTTTATATTTCAGTGTAATGTCAGGGTTATACACTCATATAGTCAGTTTATTTACCAGTTTATATATCAGTGTAATGTCTGGATTATACACTCATATAGTCAGTTTATTTACCAGTTTATGTATCAGTGTAATGTCTGGGTTATACACTCATATAGTCAGTTTATTTACCATTTTATATATCAGTGTAATGTCAGGGTTATACACTCATATAGTCAGTTTATTTACCAGTTTATATATCAGTGTAATGTCTGGGTTATACACTCATATGGTCAGTGTATTTAACAGTTTATATATCAGTGTAATGTCTGTGTTATACACTCATATAGTCAGTTTATTTACCTGTTTATATATCAGTGTAATGTCAGGGTTATACACTCATATAGTCAGTTTATTTACCTGTTTATATATCAGTATAATGTCAGGGTTATACACTCATATGGTCAGTTTATTTACCAGTTTATATATCAGTGTAATGTCTGTGTTATACACTCATATAGTCAGTTTATTTACTAGTTTATATATCAGTGTAATGTCTGGGTTATACACTCATATAGTCAGTTTATTTACCAGTTTATATATCAGTGTAATGTCAGGGTTATACACTCATATAATCAGTTTATTTACCAGTTTATATATCAGTGTAATGTCAGGGTTATACACTCATATAGTCAGTTTATTTACCAGTTTATATATCAGTGTAATGTCTGTGTTATACACTCATATGGTCAGTTTATTTACCAGTTTATATATCAGTGTAATGTCTGTGTTATACACTCATATGGTCAGTTTATTTACCAGTTTATATATCAGTGTAATGTCAGGGTTATACACTCTTATAGTGAGTTTATTTACCAGTTTATATATCAGTGTAATATCAGGGTTATACACTCATATGGTCAGTTTATTTACCAGTTTATATATCAGTGTAATGTCAGGGTTATACACTCATATGGTCAGTTTATTTTTCAGTTTATATATCAGTGTAATGTCAGGGTTATACACTCATATGGTCAGTTTATTTACCAGTTTATATATCAGTGTAATGTCAGGGTTATTCACTCATATAGTCAGTTTATTTACCAGTTTATATATCAGTGTAATGTCAGGGTTATACACTCATATAATCAGTTTATTTACCAGTTTATGTATCAGTGTAATGTCTGGGTTATACAGTCATATAGTCAGTGTATTTACCAGTTTATATATCAGTGTAATGTCTGTGTTATACACAGATATAGTCAAATTATTTACCAGTTTATATATCAGTGTAATATCAGGGTTATACTCTCATATAGTCAGTTTATTTACCAGTTTATATATCAGTGTAATGTCAGGGTTATACACTCATATGGTCAGTTTATTTACCAGTTTATTTATCAGTGTAATGTTAGGGTTATACACTCATATGGTCAGTTTATTTACCAGCTTATATATCAGTGTAATGTTAGGGTTATACACTCATATAGTCATTTTATTTACCAGTTTATATATCAGTGTAATGTCAGGGTTATACAGTCATATGGTCAGTTTATTTACCAGTTTATATATCAGTGTAATGTCAGGGTTATACACTCATATAGTCAGCTTATTTACCAGTTTATGTATCAGTGTAATGTCTGTGTTATACACTCATATGGTCAGTTTATTTACCAGTTTATATATCAGTGTAATGTCTGTGTTATAGACTCATATAGTCAGTGTATTTACCAATTTTAATATAAGTGTAATGTCAGGGTTATACACTCATATAGTCAGTTTATTTACCAGTTTATATATCAGTGTAATGTCTGGGTTATACACTCATATGGTCAGTTTATTTACCAGTTTATATATCAGTGTAATGTCTGGGTTATACACTCATATGGTCATTTCATTTACCAGTTTATATATCAGTGTAATGTCAGGGTTATGCACTCATATAGTCAGTTTATTTACCAGTTTATATATCAGTGTAATGTCAGGGTTATACACTCATATAGTCAGTTTATTTACCAGTTTATATATCAGTGTAATGTCTGGGTTATACACTCATATAGTCAGTTTATTTACCAGTTTATATATGAGTGTAATGTCAGGGTTATACACTCATATAGTCAGTTTATTTACCAGTTTATATATCAGTGTAATGTCTGTGTTATACACTGATATAGTCAGTTTATTTACCAGTTTATATATCAGTGTAATGTCAGGGTTATACACTCATATAGTCAGTTTATTTACCAGTTTATATATCAGTGTAATGTCTGTGTTATACACTCATATAGTCAGTTTATTTACCAGTTTATATGTCAGTGTAATGTCAGGGTTATACACTCATTTAGTCAGTGTATTTACCAGTTTATATATCAGTGTAATGTCAGGGTTATACACACATATGGTCAGTTTATTTACCAGTTTATATATCAGTGTAATGTCTGGGTTATACACTCATATGGTCAGTTTACTTACCAGTTTATATATCAGTGTAATGTCAGGGTTATACACTCATATTTTCAGTTTATTTACCAGTTTATATATCAGTGTTATGTCTGCGTTATACACTCATATAGTCAGTTTATTTACCAGTTTATATATCAGTGTAATGTCAGGGTTATACACTCATATAGTCAGTTTATTTACCAGTTTATATATCAGTATAATGTCAGGGTTATACACTCATATAGTCAGTTTATTTACCAGTTTATATATCAGTGTAATGTCAGGGTTATACACTCATATGGTCAGTTTATTTACCAGTTTATATATCAGTGTAATGTCTGTGTTATACACTCATATAGTCAGTTTATTTACCAGTTTATATATCAGCGTAATGTCAAGGTTATACTCTCATATAGTCAGTTTAATTACCAGTTTATATATCAGTATAATGTCAGGGTTATACACTCATATAGTCAGTTTATTTACCAGTTTATATATCAGTGTAATGTCTGTGTTATACACTCATATAGTCAGTTTATTTACCGGTTTATATATCAGTGTAATGTCAGGGTTATACACTAATATAGTCAGTTTATATACCAGTTTATATATCAGTGTAATGTCTGGGTTATGCACTCATATGGTCAGTGTATTTACCAGTTTATATATCAGCGTAATGTCAGTGTTATACACTCATATAGTCAGTTTATGTACCAGTTTATATATCAGTGTAATGTCTGTGTTATACACTCATATAGTCAGTTTATTTACCAGTTTATATATCAGTGTAATGTCATGGTTATACACTCATATAGTCAGTTTATTTACCAGTTTATATATCAGTGTAATGTCTGGGTTATACACTCATATGGTCAGTGTATTTACCAGTTTATATATCAGTGTAATGTCTGTGTTATACACTCATATAGTCAGTTTATTTACTAGTTTATATATCAGTGTAATGTCTGGGTTATACACTCATATAGTCAGTTTATTTAACAGTTTATATATCAGTGTAATGTCAGGGTTATACACTCATATAATCAGTTTATTTACCAGTTTATATATCAGTGTAATGTCAGGGTTATACACTCATATAGTCAGTTTATTTACCAGTTTATATATCAGCGTAATGTCTGTGTTATACACTCATATGGTCAGTTTATTTACCAGTTTATATATCAGTGTAATGTCAGGGTTATACACTCATATAGTCAGTTTATTTACCAGTTTATATATCAGTGTAATGTCTGGGTTATACACTCATATGGTCAGTTTATTTACCAGTTTATATATCAGTGTAATGTCAGGGTTATACACTCATATAGTCAGTTTATTTACCAGTTTATATATCAGTGTAATGTCTGTGTTATACACTCATATGGTCAGTTTATTTACCAGTTTATATATCAGTGTAATGTCTGTGTTATACACTCATATGGTCAGTTTATTTACCAGTTTATATATCAGTGTAATGTCAGGGTTATACACTCATATAGTCAGTTTATTTACCAGTTTATATATCAGTGTAATGTCTGGGTTATACACTCATATAGTCAGTTTATTTACCAGTTTATATATCAGTGTAATGTCTGGGTTATACACTCATATAGTCAGTTTATTTTCCAGTTTATATATCAGTGTAATGTCTGAGTTATACACTCATATGGTCAGTTTATTTACCAGTTTATATATCAGTGTAATATCTGTGTTATACACTCATATGGTCAGTTTATTTACCAGTTTATATATCAGTGTAATGTCTGGGTTATACACTCATATAGTCAGTTTATTTACCAGTTTATATATCAGTGTAATGTCTGGGTTATACACTCATATGGTCAGTTTATTTACCAGTGTATATATCAGTGTAATGTCTGGGTTATACACTCATATGGTCATTTTATTTACCAGTTTATATATCAGTGTAATGTCAGGGTTATACACTCATATGGTCAGTTTATTTACCAGTTTATATATCAGTGTAATGTCTGGGTTCTACACTCATATAGTCAGTTTATTTACCAGTGTATATATCAGTGTAATGTCTGGGTTATACACTCATATAGTCAGTTTATTTACCAGTTTATATATCAGTGTAATGTCTGGGTTATACACTCATATAGTCAGTTTATTTACCAGTTTATATATCAGTGTAATGTCAGGGTTATACACTCATATAGTCAGTTTATTTACCGGTTTATATATCAGTGTAATGTCTGTGTTATACACTCATATAGTCAGTGTATTTACCAGTTTATATATCAGTGTAATGTCAGGGTTATACACTCATATAGTCAGTTTATTTACCAGTTTATATATCAGTGTAATGTCTGGGTTATACACTCATATAGTCAGTTTATTTACCAGTTTATATATCAGTGTAATGTCAGGGTTATACACTCATATAGTCAGTTTATTTGCCAGTTTATATATCAGTGTAATGTCTGTGTTATACACTCATATGGTCATTTTATTTACCAGTTTATATATCAGTGTAATGTCAGGGTTATACACTCATATGGTCAGTGTATTTACCAGTTTATATATCAGTGTAATGTCAGGGTTATACACTCATATAGTCAGTTTATTTACCAGTTTATATATCAGTGTAATGTCAGGGTTATACACTCATATAGTCAGTTTATTTACCAGTTTATATATCAGTATAATGTCAGGGTTATACACTCATATGGTCAGTTTATTTACCAGTTTATATATCAGTGTAATGTCAGGGTTATACACTCATATGGTCAGTTTATTTACCAGTTTATATATCAGTGTAATGTCTGTGTTATACACTCACATAGTCAGTTTATTTACTAGTTTATATATCAGTGTAATGTATGGGTTATACACTCATATAGTCAGTTTATTTACCAGTTTATATATCAGTGTAATGTCAGGGTTATACACTCATATAATCAGTTTATTTACCAGTTTATATATCAGTGTAATGTCAGGGTTATACACTCATATAGTCAGTTTATTTACCAGTTTATATATCAGCGTAATGTCTGTGTTATACACTCATATGGTCAGTTTATTTACCAGTTTATATATCAGTGTAATGTCAGGGTTAAACACTCATATAGTCAGTTTATTTACCAGTTTATATATCAGTGTAATGTCTGGGTTATACACTCATATGGTCAGTTTATTTACCAGTTTATATATCAGTGTAATGTCAGGGTTATACACTCATATAGTCAGTTTATTTACCAGTTTATATATCAGTGTAATGTCTCTGTTATACACTCATATGGTCAGTTTATTTACCAGTTTATATATCAGTGTAATGTCTGTGTTATACACTCATATGGTCAGTTTATTTACCAGTTTATATACCAGTGTAATGTCTGGGTTATACACTCATATAGTCAGTTTATTTACCAGTTTATATATCAGTGTAATGTCTGTGTTATACACTCATATGGTCAGTTTATTTACCAGTGTATATATCAGTGTAATGTCTGGGTTATACACTCATATAGTCAGTTTATTTACCAGTTTATATATCAGTGTAATGTCAGGGTTATACACTCATATGGTCAGTGTATTTACCAGTTTATGTATCAGTGTAATGTCTGGGTTATACACTCATATAGTCAGTTTATTTACCAGTTTATATATCAGTGTATTGTCTGTGTTATACACTCATATAGTCAGTTTATTTACCAGTTTATATATCAGTGTAATGTCAAGGTTAATCACTCATATAGTCAGTTTATTTACCAGTTTATATATCAGTGTAATGTCTGGGTTATACACTCATATGGTCAGTTTATTTACCAGTTTATATATCAGTGTAATGTCAGGGTTATAGAGTCATATAGTCAGTTTATTTACCAGTTTATATATCAGTGTAATGTCAGGGTTATACACTCATATAGTCAGTTTATTTACCAGTTTATATATCAGTGTAATTTCAGGGTTATACACTCATATAGTCAGTTTATTTACCGGTTTATATTTCAGTGTAATGTCAGGGTTATACACTCTTATAGTCAGTTTATTTACCGGTTTATATATCAGTGTAATGTCTGGGTTATACACTCATATAGTCAGTTTAATTACCAGTTTATATATAAGTGTAAGGTCAGGGTTATACACTCTTATAGTGAGTTTATTTACCAGTTTATATATCAGTGTAATATCAGGGTTATACACTCATATGGTCAGTTTATTTACCAGTTTATATATCAGTGTAATGTCAGGGTTATACACTCATATGGTCAGTTTATTTTTCAGTTTATATATCAGTGTAATGTCAGGGTTATACACTCATATGGTCAGTTTATTTACCAGTTTATATATCAGTGTAATGTCAGGGTTATTCACTCATATAGTCAGTTTATTTACCAGTTTATATATCAGTGTAATGTCTGGGTTATACACTCATATAGTCAGTTTATTTACTAGTTTATATATCAGTGTAATGTCTGTGTTATACACTCATATGGTCAGTTTATTTACCAGTTTATGTATCAGTGTAATGTCTGGGTTATACAGTCATATAGTCAGTGTATTTACCAATTTATATATCAGTGTAATGTCTGTGTTATACACTGATATAGTCAAATTATTTACCAGTTTATATATCAGTGTAATATCAGTGTTATACTCTCATATAGTCAGTTTATTTACCAGTTTATATATCAGTGTAATGTCAGGGTTATACACTCATATGGTCAGTTTATTTACCAGTTTATATATCAGTGTAATGTTAGGGTTATACACTCATATGGTCAGTTTATTTTCCAGTTTATATATCAGTGTAATGTTAGGGTTATACACTCATATAGTCATTTTATTTACCAGTTTATATATCAGTGTAATGTCAGGGTTATACAGTCATATGGTCAGTTTATTTACCAGTTTATATATAAGTGTAATGTCAGAGTTATACACTCATATAGTCAGCTTATTTACCAGTTTATGTATCAGTGTAATGTCTGTGTTATACACTCATATGGTCAGTTTATTTACCAGTTTATATATCAGTGTAATGTCTGTGTTATAGACTCATATAGTCAGTGTATTTACCAATTTATATATCAGTGTAATGTCAGGGTTATACACTCATATAGTCATTTTATTTACCAGTTTATATATCAGTGTAATGTCTGGGTTATACACTCATATGGTCAGTTTATTTACCAGTTTATATATCAGTGTAATGTCTGGGTTATACACTCATATGGTCATTTCATTTACCAGTTTATATATCAGTGTAATGTCAGGGTTATGCACTCATATAGTCAGTTTATTTACCAGTTTATATATCAGTGTAATGTCAGGGTTATACACTCATATAGTCAGTTTATTTACCAGTTTATATATCAGTGTAATGTCTGGGTTATACACTCATATAGTCAGTTTATTTACCAGTTTATATATGAGTGTAATGTCAGGGTTATACACTCATATAGTCAGTTTATTTACCAGTTTATGTATCAGTGTAATGTCTGTGTTATACACTGATATAGTCAGTTTATTTACCAGTTTATATATCAGTGTAATGTCTGTGTTATACACTCATATAGTCAGTTTATTTACCAGTTTATATGTCAGTGTAATGTCAGGGTTATACACTCATTTAGTCAGTGTATTTACCAGTTTATATATCAGTGTAATGTCAGGGTTATACACACATATGGTCAGTTTATTTACCAGTTTATATATCAGTGTAATGTCTGGGTTATACACTCATATGGTCAGTTTACTTACCAGTTTATATATCAGTGTAATGTCAGGGTTATACACTCATATTTTCAGTTTATTTACCAGTTTATATATCAGTGTTATGTCTGCGTTATACACTCATATAGTCAGTTTATTTACCAGTTTTTATATCAGTGTAATGTCAGGGTTATACACTCATATAGTCAGTTTATTTACCAGTTTATATATCAGTATAATGTCAGGGTTATACACTCATATAGTCAGTTTATTTACCAGTTTATATATCAGTGTAATGTCAGGGTTATACACTCATATGGTCAGTTTATTTACCAGTTTATATATCAGTGTAATGTCTGTGTTATACACTCATATAGTCAGTTTATTTACCAGTTTATATATCAGCGTAATGTCAAGGTTATACTCTCATATAGTCAGTTTAATTACCAGTTTATATATCAGTATAATGTCAGGGTTATACACTCATATAGTCAGTTTATTTACCAGTTTATATATCAGTGTAATGTCTGTGTTATACACTCATATAGTCAGTTTATTTACCGGTTTATATATCAGTGTAATGTCAGGGTTATACACTAATATAGTCAGTTTATTTACCAGTTTATATATCAGTGTAATGTCTGGGTTATACACTCATATGGTCAGTTTATTTACCAGTTTATATATCAGTGTAATGTCTGGGTTATACACACATATGGTCAGTTTATTTACCAGTTTATATATCAGTGTAATGTCTGTGTTATACACTCATATGGTCAGTTTATTTACCAGTTTATATATCAGCGTAATGTCAGTGTTATACACTCATACAGTCAGTTTATGTACCAGTTTATATATCAGTGTAATGTCTGTGTTATACACTCATATAGTCAGTTTATTTACCAGTTTATATATCAGTGTAATGTCATGGTTATACACTCATATAGTCAGTTTATTTACCAGTTTATATATCAGTGTAATGTCTGGGTTATACACTCATATGGTCAGTGTATTTACCAGTTTATATATCAGTGTAATGTCTGTGTTATACACTCATATAGTCAGTTTATTTACCTGTTTATATATCAGGGTAATGTCAGGGTTATACACTCATATAGTCAGTTTATTTACCTGTTTATATATCAGTATAATGTCAGGGTTATACACTCATATGGTCAGTTTATTTACCAGTTTATATATCAGTGTAATGTCTGTGTTATACACTCATATAGTCAGTTTATTTACTAGTTTATATATCAGTGTAATGTCTGGGTTATACACTCATATGGTCAGTTTATTTACCAGTTTATATATCAGTGTAATGTCAGGGTTATACACTCATATAATCAGTTTATTTACCAGTTTATATATCAGTGTAATGTCAGGGTTATACACTCATATAGTCAGTTTATTTACCAGTTTATATATCAGCGTAATGTCTTTGTTATACACTCATATGGTCAGTTTATTTACCAGTTTATATATCAGTGTAATGTCTGGGTTATACACTCATATGGTCAGTTTATTTACCAGTTTATATATCAGTGTAATGTCAGGGTTATACACTCATATAGTCAGTTTATTTACCAGTTTATATATCAGTGTAATGTCTGTGTTATACACTCATATGGTCAGTTTATTTACCAGTTTATATATCAGTGTAATGTCTGTGTTATACACTCATATGGTCAGTTTATTTACCAGTTTATATATCAGTGTAATGTCAGGGTTATACACTCATATAGTCAGTTTATTTACCAGTTTATATATCAGTGTAATGTCTGTGTTATACACTCATATAGTCAGTTTATTTACCAGTTTATATATCAGTGTAATGTCTGGGTTATACACTCATATAGTCAGTTTATTTTCCAGTTTATATATCAGTGTAATGTCTGAGTTATACACTCATATGGTCAGTTTATTTACCAGTTTATAAATCAGTGTAATATCTGTGTTATACACTCACATGGTCAGTTTATTTACCAGTTTATATATCACTGTAATGTCTGGGTTATACACTCATATAGTCAGTTTATTTACCAGTTTATATATCAGTGTAATGTCTGTGTTATACACTCATATGGTCAGTTTATTTACCAGTGTATATATCAGTGTAATGTCTGGGTTATACACTCATATGGTCAGTTTATTTACCAGTTTATATATCAGTGTAATGTCAGGGTTATACACTCATATGGTCAGTTTATTTACCAGTTTATATATCAGTGTAATGTCTGGGTTATACACTCATATAGTCAGTTTATTTACCAGTTTATATATCAGTGTAATGTCTGTGTGATACACTCATATAGTCAGTGTATTTACCAGTTTATATATCAGTGTAATGTCAGGGTTATACACTCATATAGTCAGTTTATTTACCAGTTTATATATCAGTGTAATGTCTGGGTTATACACTCATATAGTCAGTTTATTTACCAGTTTATATATCAGTGTAATGTCAGGGTTATACACTCATATAGTCAGTTTATTTACCAGTTTATATATCAGTGTAATGTCTGTGTTATACACTCATATGGTCATTTTATTTACCAGTTTATATATCAGTGTAATGTCAGGGTTATACACTCATATGGTCAGTGTATTTAACAGTTTATGTATCAGTGTAATGTCAGGGTTATACACTCATATAGTCAGTTTATTTACCAGTTTATATATCAGTGTAATGTCAGGGTTATACACTCATATAGTCAGTTTATTTACCAGTTTATATATCAGTATAATGTCAGGGTTATACACTCATATGGTCAGTTTATTTACCAGTTTATATATCAGTGTAATGTCAGGGTTATACACTCATATGGTCAGTTTATTTACCAGTTTATATATCAGTGTAATGTCTGTGTTATACACTCATATAGTCAGTTTATTTACTAGTTTATATATCAGTGTAATGTCTGGGTTATACACTCATATAGTCAGTTTATTTACCAGTTTATATATCAGTGTAATGTCAGGGTTATACACTCATATAATCAGTTTATTTACCAGTTTATATATCAGTGTAATGTCAGGGTTATACACTCATATAGTCAGTTTATTTACCAGTTTATATATCAGCGTAATGTCTGTGTTATACACTCATATGGTCAGTTTATTTACCAGTTTATATATCAGTGTAATGTCAGGGTTATACACTCATATAGTCAGTTTATTTACCAGTTTATATATCAGTGTAATGTCTGGGTTATACACTCATATGGTCAGTTTATTTACCAGTTTATATATCTGTGTAATGTCAGGGTTATACACTCATATAGTCAGTTTATTTACCAGTTTATATATCAGTGTAATGTCTGTGTTATACACTCATATAGTCAGTTTATTTACTAGTTTATATATCAGTGTAATGTCTGGGTTATACACTCATATAGTCAGTTTATTTACCAGTTTATATATCAGTGTAATGTCAGGGTTATACACTCATATAATCAGTTTATTTACCAGTTTATATATCAGTGTAATGTCAGGGTTATACACTCATATAGTCAGTTTATTTACCAGTTTATATATCAGCGTAATGTCTGTGTTATACACTCATATGGTCAGTTTATTTACCAGTTTATATATCAGTGTAATGTCAGGGTTATACACTCATATAGTCAGTTTATTTACCAGTTTATATATCAGTGTAATGTCTGGGTTATACACTCATATGGTCAGTTTATTTACCAGTTTATATATCTGTGTAATGTCAGGGTTATACACTCATATAGTCAGTTTATTTACCAGTTTATATATCAGTGTAATGTCTGTGTTATACACTCATATGGTCAGTTTATTTACCAGTTTATATATCAGTGTAATGTCTGTGTTATACACTCATATGGTCAGTTTATTTACCAGTTTATATATCAGTGTAATGTCAGGGTTATACACTCATATAGTCAGTTTATTTACCAGTTTATATATCAGTGTAATGTCTGTGTTATACACTCATATAGTCAGTTTATTTACCAGTTTATATATCAGTGTAATGTCTGGGTTATACACTCATATAGTCAGTTTATTTTCCAGTTTATATATCAGTGTAATGTCTGGGTTATACACTCATATAGTCAGTTTATTTACCAGTTTATATATCAGTGTAATGTCAGGGTTATACACTCATATGGTCAGTTTATTTACCAGTTTATATATCAGTGTAATGTCTGTGTTATACACTCATATAGTCAGTTTATTTACCAGTTTATATATCAGTGTAATGTCTGGGTTATACACTCATATGGTCAGTGTATTTACCAGTTTATATATCTGTGTAATGTCAGGGTTATACACTCATATAGTCAGTTTATTTACCAGTTTATATATCAGTGTAATGTCTGTGTTATACACTCATATGGTCAGTTTATTTACCAGTTTATATATCAGTGTAATGTCTGTGTTATACACTCATATGGTCAGTTTATTTACCAGTTTATATATCAGTGTAATGTCAGGGTTATACACTCATATAGTCAGTTTATTTACCAGTTTATATATCAGTGTAATGTCTGTGTTATACACTCATATAGTCAGTTTATTTACCAGTTTATATATCAGTGTAATGTCTGGGTTATACACTCATATAGTCAGTTTATTTTCCAGTTTATATATCAGTGTAATGTCTGGGTTATACACTCATATAGTCAGTTTATTTACCAGTTTATATATCAGTGTAATGTCAGGGTTATACACTCATATGGTCAGTTTATTTACCAGTTTATATATCAGTGTAATGTCAGGGTTATACACTCATACGGTCAGTTTATTTACCAGTTTATATATCAGTGTAATGTCTGGGTTATACACTCATATAGTCAGTTTATTTACCAGTTTATATATCAGTGTAATGTCTGTGTTATACACTCATATGGTCAGTTTATTTACCAGTGTATATATCAGTGTAATGTCTGGGTTATACACTCATATGGTCAGTTTATTTACCAGTTTATATATCAGTGTAATGTCAGGGTTATACACTCATATGGTCAGTTTATTTACCAGTTTATATATCAGTGTAATGTCTGGGTTATACACTCATATAGTCAGTTTATTTACCAGTGTATATATCAGTGTAATGTCTGTGTTATACACTCATATAGTCAGTTTATTTACCAGTTTATATATCAGTGTAATGTCTGTGTGATACACTCATATAGTCAGTTTATTTACCAGTTTATATATCAGTGTAATGTCAGGGTTATACACTCATATAGTCAGTTTATTTACCAGTTTATATATCAGTGTAATGTCTGGTTATACACTCATATAGTCAGTTTATTTACCAGTTTATATATCAGTGTAATGTCAGGGTTATACACTCATATAGTCAGTTTATTTACCAGTTTATATATCAGTGTAATGTCTGTGTTATACACTCATATGGTCATTTTATTTACCAGTTTATATATCAGTGTAATGTCAGGGTTATACACTCTTATGTTCAGTGTATTTACCAGTTTATATATCAGTGTAATGTCAGGGTTATACACTCATATAGTCAGTTTATTTACCAGTTTATATATCAGTGTAATGTCAGGGTTATACACTCATATAGTCAGTTTATTTACCAGTTTATATATCAGTATAATGTCAGGGTTATACACTCATATGGTCAGTTTATTTACCAGTTTATATATCAGTGTAATGTCTGTGTTATACACTCATATAGTCAGTTTATTTACTAGTTTATATATCAGTGTAATGTCTGGGTTATACACTCATATGGTCAGTGTATTTACCAGTTTATATATCAGTGTAATGTCTGCGTTATACACTCATATGGTCAGTTTATTTACCAGTTTATATATCAGCGTAATGTCTGCGTTATACACTCATATAGTCAGTTTATTTACCAGTTTATATATCAGTATAATGTCAGGGTTATACACTCATATGGTCAGTTTATTTACCAGTTTATATATCAGTGTAATGTCTGTGTTATACACTCATATAGTCAGTTTATTTACTTGTTTATATATCAGTGTAATGTCTGGGTTATACACTCATATGGTCAGTGTATTTACCAGTTTATATATCAGTGTAATGTCTGCGTTATACACTCATATGGTCAGTTTATTTACCAGTTTATATATCAGCGTAATGTCTGTGTTATACACTCATATAGTCAGTTTATTTACCAGTTTATATATCAGTGTAATGTCTGTGTTATACACTCATATAGTCAGTTTATTTACCAGTTTATATATCAGTGTAATGTCTGTGTTATACACTCATATAGTCAGTTTATTTACCAGTTTATATATCAGCGTAATGTCTGGGTTATACACTCATATAGTCAGTTTATATATCAGTGTAATGTCTGGGTTATACACTCATATGGTCAGTGTATTTACCAGTTTATGTATCATTGTCTAGGTTATACACTGTGTGGCTTTATTTCTCAGTATATATACATTAGAAGAAGGGATATCCCATACATTGTTAGATTGCAGTGAAAGGAATAATTATTTACCTGTGGAGCTCTGTACAGAATCATTGTACACAGAGAAATACCAGCAATTAGCAGAGATCTCATTTTCCCTTCCTGTAAAGTATAAAAAAATAAATCATAATAATCAGGTATTTTCAGAGATCACACAGCACATACCAGAAGTGCACCACAAGGGCTAAATGAAAATTCAAATTATTCCTACAGATTTAAATTCAATGTTAGAGAGGTGTCCAAAGCATTGCAAAGCATTCAAGGCTGACAGAGTGGTAAAAAAACACAATTTAAAGCAATAGGACTTTTTTTTGTTGTTCCCCATACAGCAGTTGGTTAGTTACAGATCTGCATCATTTCCTTAGAACGTCCGCCTAGAATGTAAGCTCACTGGAATGCTGTTTCTAATGCAGTGGTTCTCCATCCATTCCCTCGAGGCCAAATGACAGCCCAGGACTTGAGGATTTCCCTGCGTGAGCACAGGTGAGTTTATCAGTCATTCGGATTCACTCTCTTGGGCTCAAGCAGAGGCATCAAGTCTAAGTCGATTATTGTGCCATGAGGGAATGGGTTGAGAACCAGTGGTCTAGAGAGCTTTCTGTTAAGAACTGCGAAAGCAGGGATAGCATTGTTATATATAATTATCCCTGTAGCATTGAATGCTTTGGATTCTGTATGTATATATGTATATTTTTATTTATATAGCACCAACAGGTTTAATTAGCACTTTAGAGAACACATTTTGTATAGAAGCGTTAAAATAAGTGCAGTAACTAAGTGGTTATAGACACTTAAAGGGATAGTAATGTTTCATAATAAAAGCAGCTCTTGTTAATCATCATAGTATTTGAACTTTGGAGAGTGTTATTTCAGTTCTGTCAGAGTTGTAGTACAAGAGTAATTCAATGACAAAGTATCCTCCTCCCGCCCCTTTTACTGATGTAACACTGCTCAGCCAGATCAGAAGGGAGGTGCCCAGGTAGACTGCAGAGAGGGACAATCTTCAATTAAGATAAGGGAAAAACCTGAAAAACTTGTCAGGGCTTTCATTGTTCTCATAGGAAGAAGATTGTCCCCTGCTGTTATCTGTTTGGTCTATGGACTGCATTCCACATCTGAGAAGAGATGGCTTACACTAGGTAAAAGGGACGGGAGGGGAAACTTTGCTTGTGAATATCTCTCAAACCATAAAGGTTTCAGAGATGAGACTTATATCTTTCTTCATGTTTTTTTAATGCCTATAAAATAAAATAAAGTTAAAACGAAGTATTACTATCCCTTTAAAGGCACAGTAATGTCCCAGAAAAATAATTATCATTTTGTAGTGCTTATAAAGTTGAACTGAATGCAAAAAAAAATTTTCTCTAATCACGATGGTTTGAGAGATATCTGCATTCAAAGTTCATGTTGGCCGACACGAGGAGGCTCTGCAGCAGAGCCGCAATTCCGTTATTTAAATGAATGACTGCATTGGAAAGGTCTACAAAGTGTGCCTGGTTTGAAAGCACACTTTGTACACCATTCCAGTGAAGTAATTTGTTTTAAATAACGCGATTGAGGCTCTGCTGAAGAGCCTCCATGTCGGCCGACACGGATCTCCTCCTGTCAGCTTTACAGCTGACAGCAGGAAACTTCAAACTTTGAATGCATGTAACTCTCAAACCATTGCTATTTGAGAGATAGGGTTTTTTGCCTTCAATTCAACTTTTTAAGCACTACAAAATGCTAAATATTTTTTCTGGGACATTACTGTACCTTTAAAATAAGGTGAACACCAGGTGAGCATACCTTAGGATAGGAGGTCCCTGCCGTCTAGAGCTTACAATTTAAAGGGATAGTAATACTTCATTTTAACTTTATTTTATTTTGTAGGCATTAAAAAAACATGAAGAATGATATAAGTCTTATCTCTCAAACCTTTATGGTTTAAGAGATATTCACAAGCAATGTATCCCCCCCCTGCTCAGCCAGATCAGACGGGAGGTGCCCAGGTAGACTGCAGAGAGGGACAATCTTCAATTAAGATAAGGGAAAAATCTGAAAACTTGTCAAGGGGGGCTGGGCTTTCATTGTTCTCATAGGAAGAAGATTGTCCCCTGTTGTTATCTGTCTGGTCTATGGACTGGATTCCACATCTGAGAAGAGATGACTTACACTAGGTAAAAGGGGCGGGAGGGGAAACTTTGCTTGTGAATATCTCTCAAACCATAAAGATTTGAGAGATAAGACTTATATCGTTCTTCATGTTTTTTTAATGCCTACAAAATAAAATAAAGTTAAAACGAAGTATTACTATCCCTTTAAAGGCACAGTAATGTCCCAGAAAAATAATTATTTTGTAGTGCTTATAAAGTTGAACTGAATGCAAAAAAAAATTTTCTCAAATCACGATGGTTTGAGAGATATCTGCATTCAAAGTTCATGTTGGCCGACACGAGGAGGCTCTGCAGCAGAGCCGCAATTCCGTTATTTAAATGAATGACTTCATTGGAAAGGTCTACAAAGTGTGCCTGGTTTGAAAGCACACTTTGTAGACCATTCCAGTAAAGTAATTTGTTTTAAATAACGCGATTGAGGCTCTGCTGAAGAGCCTCCATGTCGGCCGACACGGATCTCCTCCTGTCAGCTTTACAGCTGACAGCAGGAAACTTGAAACTTTGAATGCAAATATCTCTCAAACCATTGCTATTTGAGAGATAGGGTTTTTTTGCCTTCAATTCAACTTTTTAAGCACTACAAAATGCTAAATATTTTTTCTGGGACATTACTGTACCTTTAACATAAGGTGAACACCAGGTGAGCATACCTTAGGATAGGAGGTCCCTGCCCTCTAGAGCTTACAATTTAAAGGGATAGTAATACTTCATTTTAACTTTATTTTATTTTGTAGGCATTAAAAACACATTAAGAATGATATAAGTCTTATCTCTCAAACCTTTATGGTTTATGAGATATTCACAAGCAAAGTATCCCCCCCTGTTCAACCAGATCAGAAGGAAGGTGCCCAGGTAGACTGCAGAGAGGGACAATCTTCAATTAAGATAAGGGAAAAACCTGAAAAACTTGTCAAGGGGAGCAGGGCTTTCATTGTTCTCATAGGAAGAAGATTGTCCCCTGCTGTTATCTGTCTGGTCTATGGACTGCATTCCACATCTGAGAAGAAATGGCTTACACTAGGTAAAAGGGGCGGGAGGGGAAACTTTGCTTGTGAATATCTCTCAAACCATAAAGGTTTGAGAGATAAGACTTATATCATTCTTCATGTTTTTTTAATGCCTACAAAATAAAATAAAGTTAAAACGAAGTATTACTATCCCTTTACTACTGCTTCAAGTCTTTATAATAATAGACTTTTTATTATTATTCTTTAGTATTTATTCTATATTTATATAACACAACTTATTACACAGCGCTGACTTGAAGCAAGGATAGTGATACTTTGGGGGAGATGCAATAAGGGGAGATAAAGAGGTGATAAAGTGAAGATACCTTCTCCAGCGATATCACTTCTCCAGTTCTTATCCCATAGTCAGAGAAATCTTAGTGCATTAGCGCTATAGAATAACATAGGAAATGGAGAAGTGATATCGCTGGAGAAGTTATCACCTCTTTATCACATCTTAGTGCATCTCTCCCTTTGTATCACTATCTATTCACAGTGTCCAACAGCAAGCTCTCTGGAAATTCAAGGAGCTCGCTGTCAGGGATATAACAGTGTGAAAAAAAAGATGAAAATAAAAAAAACTACTAATAAAAAGTATAGGCAATTTGAATTTACCTATTATTGCACAAAATGTAAAGTAAAAATAAACAGGATAACAGTCTATGTAATCTAGTAGCAGCACTGACCCAAGATATTGCATTCAGCCCATTATAATATGATTGGTGCTGGAAGCACTTACCTCTTATCAGGACAGGATTCAGACTAACCAGACGCGCGCGTGCTTATCGTTTTAAGCAATCTTGTTTCCTTGTTTCCTTGGTGCCAACTCTCGGTATGTTTGGTTTTGTTTTCCTGGAAAAGAGCTCATGATTTACTTAACCCTTTGAGCTCTGGAAAGGTAGCCAATGCGTTGCTTTGGCACGCACATCGTTAAAAGCAAACTTTGCACTGAAAATTAAAACGTAGCTAGATATATCTTTTAACCCCTTAAGGACCAGATGACGTGCTATGACCGTCATGGTCCTTACATACTTAAGGACTGGTGACGGTCATAGTACGTCACATGCTTTATACTTACAGTGCTCCGCCGGGAGAGTTGTAAGTAAAAAAAGGGGGCTTAAAATTTACTGCTCCAAGACTGGAGTGATCTCTCTTAGGCCCCAAAGCGGCGCGCAGGTACGTGTAACAGGTCACGTGTACCGGTACGTCGGAAAGGATCAAAGCGGTCCTTAACCCTTTGAGTTCCAGAGGGGTGCGCATCGCAATGCGTTGTGTACCCCTCTGGCACTCAAAGGGTTAAATGAAGATAAATTCCCTGGACCGCTGCTCCTTAAGGGGTTAAACAGACCCTATCGCAAAAAAAAGCACTTCTATGTGTTATGTTAGCAGTTTTCTAATGACATCTGGCACTCAAGGGGTTAATTGATAGGTTAAGTTCTGTTCAGCTTACCTCTGTAGATCAGTGTAACATAGTAGTACTAGAATTTCCAGCTAGTGAAACTGAAAGCAGTTTGTTTATAGCAGCGGTCAGTGATGAATGGGTCAGGCACACCTTGGTAAGTTGTCAGCAGTGCACCTTCAACTGATACCTGTGTCAATACATGAAACGCAGGGAAAGTACAGATAAGATCAAAAGGGAATTTCCATAATGTACATCCAATATAATAATTCACTAGGATGTTTATCAGACGCCGTCATGCGCAGTAGAGACTGTGGCGCGCGGTGCAGTCATCATGCGCAGTAGAGATTGTCCGCTCTGCAGTCATGCGCAATACTGACTGCCCGAACGTTTTGCAGCTGATACGGAGCAGGGCCCTTAGAATTCAGACAGGTGTACCGTGAGGACTTTGGTCTGAATTTGGAACGCCCTGCTTCGTATCAGCCGCGGCACGTTTGGGCAGTCAGTACTGCGCATGACTGCAGCGTGGCCAGTAAGAAGAGAGCATCCGGCCACCAGCCGAGGCTGGTGAGTGGCACTATGGCCAGTGTACACGGGATTTTCCACTAGGCAAAAGAGGTATGGGGGGCAAGAGTGATGTGAAAGAGGCATTGGGGGGCAAAAGGGTGGCAAAAGAGGTATGGGGAGCAAGAGGGTGGTGAAAGAGCCACGGGGTCAAAAGAGGTATGGGGGGCAAGAGGGTGATGTAAGGGGCAAAGGGGTGATGAAAGACACATGGGGTGGCAAGAGGGTTTGTGAAAGAGGCATGGGGGGCAAGAGGGTGGAGAAAAAGGCATGAGGGGCAAGAGTAGGGAGAAAGGCAAGGGAGGTTAGAAAGAGGCAAGAGAGGGTAGAAAGAGGCAAGAGGGGAAAGCAATGCGTTGTGTACCCCTCTGGCACTCAAAGGGTTAAAATTACCCGGACCTTGGCACTAGTCTTGGTAATAAAAGGTGGTTTTAGTGAATAGGGCCCTTCCATTCCCAGTGATTGCCTGGGACCCAGAGCTTAGCACCTGCTGCACTAATGGTAGATCAGCCCCTGTTGTAGATAAAAGGTACTGAAAATTGTTTAACATTAAAACATAGTAAGCGATGGACCATTCAGACAATAAATACATTTTAATCCTGGTGGAAACCAACTGTATACATACACTAGCAATGTGGGACGGCGTTGCCCATCATGTTATGCAGGGAATGTTTGTTTTTTTTAATAAATGTTATGATAGTGAAATATGACGTAGGGTGTACGTGTCAGAAAGGTACACACAGTGATACACAGACACGTGTGCAAACACACACATATACAGGGGGACACACAGTGATAGACAACACACATACACACACATGCACTGACAACACAAACAGTGACACACAGATGCAAAGCAGAACATAAATACATACAGTGTGAGCAGTGTAAGTAACATACCTCCCAACATTTCAAATGGCCAAAGAGGGACACTTGTGTTTTAGGTGGTGTTACTGGGGACGTGGCTGGTGGTGTATTTTAGAAAATTTTTAACCCTTTGAGTGCCAGGAGGCAAGCAATGCATTGCATACTCCTCTGGCATTGAAATGGTTAAGTTACTCTTTCTGTAAGTGAATGATTTAGAAGAAGATGAAAGTATTTTTTACACAGACTAATTTATAAGATATATTGTTTATACCCACATTACTGTTGGGTTTTATTGATGTGGAGCAATCTGATACACTGGTATATACACCACACAGTGTGATCTCCTAAACAGAGGAGCAGAGGGATTTGGGTGTCAAACAGGGACTGTCCCTCCTATACTGTATAGTGCCAGTCCTTATACACAGACACATGCAGACTGTATACTATACAGCAGAGGTTCTCAGCCCATGCCCTCAGTGACCACTAACAGGCTAGGACTTAGGAATTTCCCTGTTAGAACACAAGTGTGTTGATCAGAGGCTCAGTCGTATTGATTAACTCTCCTGTGCTTTTAAAAGGAAATTCTAAAATCCTGGCCTGTTAATAGCCACTGAGGGCACAGGTAGAGAACCATTGCTATACAGTGCCAGACCATTGTAGAGAATTTTAACCCTTTGAGTGCCAGGGGGTAAGCAATGCATTGCATCCCCTCTGGCATTGAAATGGTTAAGTTACTCTTTCTGTAAGTGAATGATTTAGAAGAAGATGAAAGTATTTTTTACACAGATTAATGTATAAGATATATACAGAAGTTTATACCCACATTACTGTGGGTTTTATTGATGTGGAGCAATCTGATACACTGGTATATACACCACACAGTGTGATCTCCTAAATAGAGGAGCAGAAGGATTTGGGTGTCAGACAGGGACTGTCCCTCCTATACTGTATAGTGCCAGTCCTTATACACAGACACATGCAGACTGTATACTATACAGTGCCAGACCATATATAAATAGTTTGTCATACATGCTATACAGTGAGCTATGTACAGTATGGAGATGATTGCAGGTACTGGCACCTCTACTTACAGACAGACTGACAGACAATCTGCTCTCTTTCTCTCTCTTTGTACAATATATAAATACAGTCACAACCATGTCTCTGCCATTTACCAGCTCAGCTGAAGCCCTGCTCTGCACTGCCTGATCATGTCTCTGCCGTTGTTTCACTTTCCCAGCTTCTCTGTGCTAGCAAGTCAGCTCCCCAGCATCCTGCCTGCTGATTGCTTAGAAATCGGCTCACTTGTAGTAATTGGCAGGGCTGTGCAGGGTCACAGACAGGGAATGAAGACGCTGCATATGAGTGGTTTATTGTAGCGAGCACATAACCTTGTATCTATGTTCTGGGAACCCTGATGCATAATACAGATTTGGACCATGGCCTTCCAGCTGTAGCTTGAACATAGTTCCTATCATCCTCAGCTGCTCAGCATGCGTATGTGTGTGTCTCTGTATGAGTGTGTGTATATGTGTGTGTATTCGTCTGCCAGAGTGTGGGGGGCAAGTGTGTGTGTCTGTGGTGTAGGAGTGAGTGGCAGCCGTTTTTTTTTCAGCTTTAGATAGTGGTGGGCGGGCTGGATAGTGGGGGTGGGCAAAAAATCACACCCCCATTGAATCACCCAATGGGAGCAGGAACTCCTCCTTTCTGCCGCCCCTGGGTGTGTTTTGCCAGGCATAAAGTCTTCTTTTATATGTAATGTTGATAAATGTAAAGTTATGCATTTGGGCTTTAGAAACAAACTTGCTATGTGTACTCTAAATGGGAAACAACTTGGGGAATCCTCATTAGAGAAAGATTTAGGAGTACTGATAAACAATAGACTTCACAGCAGTGTGCAGAGTCACTCAGCTGCTGCAAGAGCAAATAGGGTACTAGCCTGAATAAAAAGAGGTGTAGATGCAAGGGATTCTAATATTATCCTATCTCTGTCTAAATCCGTGGCTAAGCCTCATCTAGAATATGGAGTACAGTTTTGGGCGTCCTTTCATAAAAAAGACATTGTTGAACTAGAAAAGGTGCAGAGATGTACAACAAAACTGATAAAGGGATTGGAGGATCTGAGTTATAAAGGGAGACTAATCAAGCTGGACTTCTTTACATTAGAGAAGAGACGTCTAAGGGGTGATATGATTACCATTTACATATACATTCAAGATCAATACAAGGAACTATCCAATTAATTATTTACGCAAAGAGCTGAGCTAAGAACAAGAGGTCATCCATTAAGAGTAGAGGAAAGGCGATTTCGACTAAAACAAAGGCAGGAATTCTGTACAGTAAGGGAGGTAAAGCTATGGAATTCTTTGCCTCAGGATGTTGTACTTGCAGATAATGCAAGTGCATTCAAAAAAGTAATGGATGCCTATCTAGCATAGAACAATGCTGAAAATTATGATAGATGGCTTCAATGCAGATATGTTGTTGATCCAGGGAAATATCTGACTGCCATTTGGAGTCAGGAAGGAATTTTTTACCCACTTGAGGCTAAATTGGATATGGTTTCAGAGAGATTTTTTTTTTGCCTTCCTCTGTATCAACAGGGGTGTTTTTGACATGGGCTGGACTTGATGGACGCATGTCTTTTTTCAGCCTCATCAACTATGTTACTATGTTACTATGCTTCTCTCTCTTCATGTAATCCCAGACAGATCTGATGATGTTGAGATGAGGTCTCTGTGGGGGTCTTACCATCACTTCCAGGACTTCTTGTACTTCAATATACTGAGGATAGTTCTTAATGACTTTGGCTGTATGTTTGGGGTCGATGTCATGCTGCAGAATAAATTTGGGACCAATCAGATGCCTCTCTGATGGTATTGTATGATGGATAAATATCTGCCTTTACTTCTCAGAATTGAGGAGACCATTCATTCTGACCAAATCTCCACGTCCATTTACAGAAATGCAGCCCAAAACTTGCAAGGAACCTCTACCATGTTTCACTTGTTGCCTGCAGACACTCATTCTTGTAAATCTCTACAGCCCTTCGGCAAACAAACTGCCTTCTGCTACAGACAAATATTTCAAATGTTGAGTCATCAGTCCAGAGCACCTGCTGCCATTTTTCTGCACCCCAGTTCCTCTGTTTTCCTGCATAGTTGATCCGACTCGTCTTGTTTCCACGTCGGAGATCTGGCTTTTTGCTTGCAAGTCTTCCATGAAGACCACTCCTGACCAGACTTCTCTGGACAGTAGATGGGTGTACCAGGATCCCACTTGTTCCTGCCAATTCTGAGCTGATGCCACTGCTGGACATCTTCCGATTGTGAAGGGAAGTAATCATGATGTGTCTTTCATCTGCTGCACTAAGTATCCTTGTCCGACCACTGCATCAATGGTCCTCAACATTGCCTCTTTGTAGGTAATGTTTAGGTCATTCTAATTAACCCTTAGAATGCTAAAGCATGCCTTCTGGCACTCAAGGGGTTAATTGATAGGTTAAATTCTGTTCAACTTATGTTTGTAGATCAGTGTAACATAGCAGTACTAGAATTTCCAGCTAGTAAGTGAAAGCAGTTTGTTTATAGCAACGGTCAGTGATGAATGGATGAGGCACACCTTGGTAAGTTGTCAGCAGTGCACCTTCAACTGATACCTGTGTCTATACATCATGGCAAGGAAAGTACGGATAAGACCAAAAGAGAATTTCCATCATTTAGTGATAAAAGGTGGTTATAGTGAATGAGGGCCCTTCCGTTACCTGTGATTGCCTGGCACCCAGACCTTAGCACATGCTTCACTAATGGTAGATCAACCCCTGTTGGCGATAAAAGGTACTGCAAATTGTTGAACATTAAAATATAGTAAGCAAAAGATCATTCAGACAATAAATAACCTTTAATTCTGATGGAAACCAACTGCACCACAGGGAACAAATATATATATATACTAGCAGTGTGGGACGGCGTTGCCCGTCTGTTTTTGTTTATGAAAGTTCTGTAAAATGCGCGTGATCACGTTCTGTTTTAGCTCTCCGCTCCCCCCCCAGCTGACTTGCACTGTCATAGTGTCCTCATAGTGACACACACACCCCATAGTGAGACACACATACACCTAGAGTGAGACACACACATCTATAGTGAGACACACACACCTATAGTGAGACACACACACATCTATAGTGACACACACACATACACATCCCATAGTGAGACACACACATACACCTAGAGTGAGACACACACACATCTATAGTGACACACACACATACACATCCCATAGTGAGACAGACACATACACATCCCATACAGAGACACACACACATACACACACATACAAATGCCATAGTGATACACACACACATACACATCCCATACAGAGACACACACACACATACAAATGCCATAGTGAGACACACATGCCATAGTGACACACACATACACATCCCATAGAGACACACACACATACACACTTACACATACACATCCCATAGAGACACACACACATACACACTTACACATACACATCCCATACAGACACACACACACACACACACACACACACACATATCCCATACAGATACACACACACATATCCCATACAGAGACACAAACACATGCCATAGTGACACACACACACACACACACACACATTCCATACAGAGACACACACTTGCCATGGTGAGACACACATATACACATCCCCTACATAGACACACACATACACATGTCATAGTGAGACACACACACACATACAAATGCCATAGTGAGACACACACATACACATCCCATACAGAGACACACACACACACACATACAAATGTCATAGTGAAACACACATGCCATAGTGACACACACATACACATCCCATAGAGACACACACACATACACACTTACACATACACATCCCATACAGAGACACACACACACACACACACACACATACAAATGCCATAGTGAGACACACACATACACATCCCATACAGAGACACACACACACACACACACACACACACACACACATATACACATCTCATACAGAGACACACACATATGCATGCCATAATGAGACACACACACAAATACACATCCCATACAGATACACACACATACACATCCCATAGTGAGACAGACACATATACACATCCCATACAGAGACACACACATACACATCCCATACAGAGAGACACACACGTGCCATAGTGAGACACACACACACACACACACACACATATCCCATACAGAGACACAAACGCATGCCATAGTGACACACACACACACACACATCCCATACAGAGACACACACTTTCCATGGTGAGACACACATATACACATCCCATACATAGAGACACACACATACACATGTTGTAATGTCCCGTGACAAACCACACTGGAGCCAGGCTGTAGATAACGGAGTGGCAACCGGCGCACTTCTTTTATTGAAATAGAGGGTTTGGGGAAGTGCAAGTTCCGGTCAGCTATTGGGAGCTCCTACACTGTGTGACTGCCCAGTCTCACAGTCCGCGCTACACTGACTAACGCGCGCTCTGACGCGCTTCCTGTATCCGCTCTCCCAGCAGCCTCCGTCTTGCTGTCGGCTGGTTGCCAAGCAACCAGCCACCGCTCACTCACGGCAGCTCCCTGATAGGAGCGGACATCACACCTCCTTCTTTTCCCTAGAACCAAACACAGACAAACAACAAAACTGAGAAATAGGAAGGGGAAGACAACTGTGACATCCGGACACCTCCGTCTTCAAGGTTTTCTCCAGAATCGCAGCACAACTTCTGGTTCCCAACGCACAGGGGGACGTCTTTCTCTGGCAGGCCGACCACTGGCAGGTTCCGAAGCCGAGGCAGCTTGTACAGACGTGTCTGAGATTCTTGATGCTAGGTCCGGCATGTCGCAGGCTGCAGCTCTGCCTTCCGTTGATGAGGGGCCCGTCTCTTGTGTGTCTCTATTCCTTAGACGTATCGGGCCGTCAAACTCCCCATCTTCCCCCTCCACCATTGGAACAGCAGCAGACTGGGGAAACCATACAGAAGGACCCCTGCGCAGTTGGTCAGCATGACGGCGGCACAACAGGCCTGAATCAGTGCGAAGGACAAAAGAACGGGCACCCTTCACGTCCACAATTGAAGCAGGAACCCAACGAAAAGGACCCCTGTACCACCTGGCCCAGACTCTTGAACCTCGGATGAAGCGAGGGGGTGAACGGTCGGCCTGAAGTTGGGACCTTGAAGGCTCGTGGGCAGCCGGATGTAACAAGTCCAATTGAGATCGTAAAGGACGGCCAAACATCAACTTCGCTGGGGCTAAACCTGTAGTAGCATGAGGAGTGTTTCTGTAGGCATACAAGAAGGATGCGAGGAAATCTGGAACTGGGGTAGAGAAAGAGGACGCCAACAAGGCGGCCTTCAGAGTGTTTACAAAGCGTTCAGCTAAACCATTGGTGGTCGGATGGTAATGGGAGGAAGTCTGATGCCGAACCACAATGGAGTTGAGATACTGTTGAAAAACTTGCGCTGTAAATTGTGGACCGTTGTCTGTCACCACAACCCTGGGTAATCCAAAAGTAGCAAAGATGCGGCTAAGAGCCGACACAGTGGCTTCAGCCGAGGTCGAGGACATAACACAGACCTCCGGCCATTTTCAAAAAAGCATCCACCAGCACCAGGTACATTTTACCCCGGACCGGTCCAGCGAAGTCCAGATGCAGGCATTCCCACGGAGCAGAAGGAGGAGGCCAGGAGAGGACTGGAGGGGGTGAGGACAGCTTCCTAGATTGATTACACCCCAGACAAGAGCCTACCCAGGAAGCAATCTCAGAGTCCAGCGAGGGCCACCAGACATGAGCTCTAGCTGCTTGTTTCATGCGTACGACGCCAGGATGGCCATCATGGAGGAGCTGTAACGTAGTAGTATGCAAAGAGGGAGGGATAATGACACGGGTACCCCACAACAGGCAACCATCTTTCGTTGTAAGTTCCAATTTACGCCTGGCATAAGGCAGTAACTCAGAAGAGACAGAGGAAGGCCATCCAGATTGAACATAGTTGTAGACTGAAGCTAAGAGTGGATCTTGACTGGTCGCCAGGGCCACATCCTGAAAGGTAGTCAGAGACATAAAACAGACACGATGATGTTCAGATGGACATAAAAACTGTGAAAAGTCTCCAGACGACTCTAAGTGAACAGCAGGCAAGGGTAAACGGGACATGGCATCCGCATTAGCATGTTGAGCCTGGGGCCGGTATTGAATAGAATAGTCAAAAGCCCCTAGATATAGGGCGTAGCGTTGAAGCCGAGCTGCAGTAGTAGGAGAGATGCCTTTGTGCGGATTGAAGATGGCCAGCAAGGGCTTATGGTCAGTGACCAAAGTAAAAATGTCTGCCATACAGATATAGAGTAAATTTTTGTAAAGCCCAAATGATAGCCAAAGCCTCCTTATCTATTTGGGCATAATTCCGTTCAGCCGGTGTCAAGGAGTGGGAGGCAAATGCAATAGGACGCTCAGTACCATCAGGAAGGATGTGAGACAGGACCGCCCCCAAGCCATACGGGGAAGCATCACAAGCCAGGGACACCGGTTTTGCCAGATCATAATGCACCAAGACCTGTGACTTATGTAACATGTCCTTAGCCAGCTGGAAAGCTTCCTGACAGGTGGGTGTCCAAGCCCAGGCAGACTTACTCTCCAAAAGATGATGCAAAGGATGGAGGACATGGGCTAAGTTCGGTAAGAACCTGTGATAATAATTCAAAAGTCCCAAAAATGAACGTAGTTGTGAGACATCTGCAGGAGGTGGAGCAAGTAACAATGCTTGGACTTTCTCACTTTGAGTATGCAGACCGTCTTTATCAATGATGTGACCACAGAAATGCAGTTTAGGTTGAAAGAATTGGCATTTGTCTAGATTTGCCCGTAAACCATACTCTTGAAGGCGTTGCAACACCCTGGTGACATTTTGACGATGCTCCTTCTCAGTAGTACCTGTGATAATCATATCATCAAGTAAGCACTTAGTATGCGGAATATCTGCCAGAATTGTATTCATAGTCTGCTGCCAGATGGCCGGTGCGGAGGCGATGCCAAAAACCATACGGTTATACTGAAATAACCCCTTATGGGTATTGATGGTCAGCAATTCCCTACATTCAGGACGGACTTCAAGTTGCAAGTAGGCTTGACGTAAATCTAATTTTGTGAACGTAATGCCACCAGCCAATGATGCAAATAATTCTTCTAAGCGTGGCAAAGGGTATTGTTCCACTTGGAGTTGTTGATTTACGGCCACTCTGAAATCACCACATAGGCGGATCTCCCCAGACTTCTTCACGACAGGCACGATGGGAGACGCCCACTCACTACAGGCCACTTTGGAAATGATCCCTTCCTGTTCCAGACGATCCAACTCTTGCTCTACACGACCCCTGAGAGCAAAAGGTACCGTCCGTGCTTTACAAAACTTTGGTGTGGCACCTGGTTTGAGAGTCAATGATGCCATCATGCCTTTGACTTTCCCCAGAGTGGGCTGAAAAACGTCCTGGAAAGTGTGGCACAATTCTGTCACCCATGCTTGAGTCTGTGTCGGAAGACCATCCCCAACAGCATGTACTGGCATAGTCCAGGATGGCATACCCATTATTTTAATCCAAGAACGACCAAACAAGGGAGGGCCGCCCTGTTTTACAACATACAAGGGTACCTTGAAGTCCTTTCCATCATAGTGCACTGTGACCCAGGCATACCCTAGGGGTTTAATGACTTGTCCACTATATGTTCGTAGCTGAACTGACGTCCCCTGTAGGGACAAAGAGATCTTTGCTTGACAGACTTGATCCCAAGTCATGACAGAGACTGCCGAGCCAGTGTCTAGTTCTATCACAGTCTTTCGGCCGTTGATGCTCACATGTACCAATAAGGCATCTCGATGATCCCCCAGGTCATGAATACTCAGATGCGCCACCCATTCACCTGGTTCAAACATATCCTCCAGGTCTTGTCGGTGTTCCAAGAAATGTGTAGACTGGCGCCGCATGCCTCTGCGGACAGAAGGTTGTGAGTGTTGGCTCCTACACACTTTACTAAGTGACCCCTCTTCGAACAATTAAAGCAAATTTCGTCTTTAATTTTGCAAGAGGCAGCCGTATGAGCAGCAGATCCACATCTATAACAGAGACGGGCATTTCCCCACTTTGCGGTGTTGGAGTGTGAGGTGTAACTTGATAAACTGGAGTAGAATTGAGTGCCTCCGGATTTGCTTGTAAGTTTGCGGCATTAAGATGAGAAGCATCCTTCTCAGCCATCTCCATCGCCACCGCAATGTCTAAGGCTGATTTCTCTGTCAAATCCTTCTCTGTCAACAACCGTTTTTGTATTCCCTTCTGCAACAGTCCCATGACAAATTGGTCCCGGAGAGCTTCAGCCAGATGGAGTTTAAAATCACACGTTACAGCTAAATGTTTGAGTTCCATCATAAAAGATTGAACGTTCATTCCAGGTTTCTGTTTGCAAGAGTAAAAACGATACCTTTCAGCAATTTGTAATGGCTGGTAGTAGTTGGTTAAAGTGTCCAGCAATGTTTTAAATAGTTTGTCACCAGGCTTTTCCGGAGCTAATAAATCCCTCAACGTGGCAAAGGGTTTCCGACCAACCACTGTGAGGAAATCAGCCGTTTGTTTCTCCGGTGGAATGTCGTTAGCGGCCATAAACTGTTCCAACCGGTCTGCGTAAAGACTGCCATGTCTCCTCCCCTTCTTGAAACTCCTGTAGGGAACCGAATGCAGGAACCATCGCCGCCATTCTGTACAAGCGGCAAGCCCCAGGATAGCAGAGGAACAGGTAAAATGAAGAAGCACAGAAAATTTTCTTTTTTTTTTTTTTCTTTTTTTTTTTTTTTTTTTTTTTGAAAGAAGGTGAGAAACACCAGAAATTTAGGTGAGTGGAAAAACACTGGAAATTGTAAGTCCACCGAAAATACAAGGAAAGGTAAGTGTACAGGAACTGTAATGGTACCACAAGGTGTAAATCCATTGAGAGAAATATGTAAATCCAGGGCCGCACAGGCAACTGGAAAAGCTCAGCAATTTAGAAAACCACCTGGAAGAGCACCGCGGCCAAGCTCCAGAGCAGCCAGAACTCGGGTCTCTACAGCAATCAGGGCTCTCTTCAAGACGTAGGATCTCAATGGTAGAGGTATAAATGCAAAGTCCCCAGACTCGTCGCCACTGTAATGTCCCGTGACAAACCACACTGGAGCCAGGCTGTAGATAACGGAGTGGCAACCGGCGCACGCTTTTATTGAAATAGAGGGTTTGGGGAAGTGCAAGTTCCGGTCAGCTATTGGGAGCTCCTACACTGCGTGACCGCCCAGTCTCACGGTCCGCGCTACACTGACTAACGCGCGCTTTGACGCGCATCCTGTATCCGCTCTCCCAGCAGCCTCCGTCTTGCTGTCGGCTGGTTGCCAAGCAACCAGCCACCGCTCACTCCCAGCAGCTTCCTGATAGGAGCGGACATCACACATGTCATAGTGAGACACACACACACACACATACACATCCCATACAGAGAGACACACACACACACACACACACACACAAATGCCATAGTGAGACACACATGCCATAGTGACACACACATACACATCCCATAGAGACACACACACACATACACACTTACATATACACATCCCATAGAGACACACACACACACACATACACACCCCATACAGCGACACACACACACACACACATATACACATCTCATACAGAGACACACACATATGCATCCCATAGTGAGACACACACGCAAATACATACCCCATATTGAGACACACAGATACACTTCCCATAGTGAGACAGACACATATACACATCCCATACAGAGACACACACATACACATCCCATACAGAGATATACACACGTGCCATAGTGAGACACACACACACACACACACATATCACACACACACACACACATATCTATATATATAAAAGAGAAAGGCTCATTGCATAATTTATGTCTCCTCAGGAGACACACACACCCAGGGGTGGCAATAAGGAGGGGTTACTGTTCCCATTGGGTGATTCAATGGGGGTGTGATTTTCATACCAATTGCAGTGGCCGAAGGGAGTTGGCCCACCCCCACTATGCAGCCCGCCCACCACTATCAAAGACAGAAAAAAACAATATGGCCGCCACTTGCTCCTACACCACAGACAAACGCACACATGCCCCACTCACACAGCACCAAACTCACACACATGCCCCACTCACACAGCACCAGACACACACACATGCCCCACTCACACAGCACTACACACACACACACACACGCCCCACTCACAGACACACAAATGCCCCACTCACACACATAAAAGCCAGAAAGAAATATGGCTGACACACAGTCACTCACCCTGACTCCCAGTGGCCTCAGCAGGACCTGTACTACAGCCACTGAGGAACAAAATGGCACTCAAAGGGTTAAGGTAGGCCCTCATTGCTCAATTATTTATTCACTGTCATCATTTGCCATGCAAGACACAGGACAGCCATCAGGTAAACACTTAACCCACTGACTGCCACAGGGTTGTGTATCAAGTTTTACCCCTCAGGGAGTGTGTTCAAACCTCTCACACTGTAAACTTGCATTTCCCTCCCACTTCTCCTCCTTCTCCAGCCTATTACTAACACTTTTCCACATTTCTCTTAAACCCCGCCCCCTTTAACCCAAATTGCCCCATTGCTCTCTCCACATCAGCACCACATGTGGGAATCCACAATTAAAAGTTCCCGGGTATTACACACACACAAATGCCCCAGTCACACAGCACCAAACACACACAGAAAGCCAGAAAGAAATATGGCTGACACACAGTCACTCACCCTGACTCCCAGTGGCCTCAGCAGGACCTGTAGTGCAGCACCAGGGGAACACAATGGCACTCAAAGGGTTAAGGTAGGCCCTCATTGATGAATTCTTTCTTCACTGTCATTTGCCATGCAAGACACAGGACAGACAGCCATCAGGTACACACTTAACCCACTGACTGCCACAGGGTTGTGTATCAAGTTTTACCCCTCAGGGAGTGTGTTCAAACCCCTCACACTGTAAACTTGCATTTCCCTCCCACTTCTCCTCCTTCCCCAGCCTATTACTAACACTTTTCCACATTTCTCTTAAGCCCCGCCCCCTACTCGCGATTAAGCCCCGCCCACTTTTAACCCAAATTGCCCCACTTGTCTCTCCACATCAGCACCACATAACTCCCCTCCAGAGACAACACAAATCAAAGTTCCCAGGTATGAACACACTTCCCACTGCTATTTAACTCTGACATGCACAACTCATGCGTGCATGTGTTTCTGCGCATATATGTTGCGTGTGTGTGTACATCTCTGCTACATATTTTTGTGCATGTGTGCATCTCTGGTGTGTGTGTGTGTGCATGTCTTTTGCATGTCTCTGCCGCTCACTGTGTGTATATGTCTGCCTGTGTGTTGCATATTTCTGTGTTTATCAGTGTGTCTACATTTCACACACGTGCGCCCAACAGTCATAACATGACGGCCAACGCCGTCCCACATAGTGTATAAGCGCCCAACATGTGTCACTTAACCCTTTCACTGCCAGAGGACTATACAACTCATTACACAGCAATGTGTTGCGTACCTCTCTCACACTCAGAGTTAAAGTGCTTCACTCCAACCAACTGCTACACTAGGTCTGTATAATGCAGTAACCCTACAGCCCTGTATTTCATGTCTACTTCACTGTCTATGTATAATCATTTCTACCCCTCACCCATTACTTTACTTTAACACTTCACTGTCCCTCCTCTCCTCAATCTCTCATCTCCTCCTCCCTTGTCATCCCCACTCACCTATCCCCTAGCCATTCATCCATACTCCCAATCTCGCCATTTTACTCCCACATCACTATTACATTATCTATCACTGCATCTGTCACTTAACCCTCTGTCTGCCAACCTATTTCTTCAAATGTACTGCAGTATCCACTGCTGTAATCTAAATTATTCCTTTACTCACAAACATCTTCTCACTGTGACCTTCACCAACTACATAGCACACTCACTTCAACTGTAAGGATACAAGGCCTTATTCATCAAGTAACACAGCACACTCACTTCAACTGTAAGGATACAGGGCCTTATTCATCAAGTAACACAGCACACTCACTTCAGCTGTAAGGATACAGGGCCTTATTCACCAAGTAACACAGCACACTCACTTCAACTGTAAGGATACAGGCCCTTATTCACCAAGTAACACAGCACACTCACTTCAACTGTAAGGATACAGGGCCTTATTCATTAAGTAACACAGCACACTCACTTCAACTGTAAGGATACAGGACCTTATTATCAAGTAACACAGCACACTCACTTCAACTGTAAGGATACAGAACCTTATTATCAAGTAACACAGCACACTCACTTCAACTAGGCTTGCCACCCAGCCAGTATTTTAACGGCACGGCCAGTAATTAGGACCTTAGAGCCGGTGCCGGTATATCTACCGGTATTTGTTTGTGCGACGTGTCCAGAGTCAGTCTCCTCCACTCAGCCCTATATGCCAGCTGCTCGCTTAAAGTCATCAGCGTCCACACACCATCACCAGCCAATGAGTGAAGAGTATTTGGACATCAATGGTCCTCAATGGCTGGCTGGTGTGTCACGCTTGCCTGATGTATGTGTCTGAGTCTTGTGACTGACAACGGGGAGTCAGGGGTTGCGGCAGTATGCAGGCGCTGTGAGAGTGTCAGTGCTCAGAGACTGTGGTGCATTGTGCACAGGAGGCAGTCTGGTCAGAATCCACTGGACCACTCCATGTCTGCGGCCTACACGCTTCAGCTCATCCTCGGTCTCTCCTGCTCCCCGGCTCCAGCTCTGGCAGAACTTGGAAGTAAACAGCACTGCCCTCAGCACACACACACTTCCAGGTATGACGTGACAGAGGTCGGTAGAAGGCCAGAAGAAGCGGGCCTAGTGTTAATAATCCCTTATTGGTAGGCACTCAGTTGTCCTTGGCCAAGTGTAGGCAACCTACAGCTCTTCAGCTATAGCTGACTGGTGGAGAGGATGGGAGCCGTTTTTTATCAATGTTAAACCATCCCCAAACATGTATTTACAACTTAAAAAAGTGCTACAGCCCATCTGCGAAAAATTTAGAAAAAAAATATATTACAGTATGTAACTGATGACCTTTATGATGGTCACTCTGCTTTATTTTACAGAGGTACATGTGGTTACTGAGACAGTTCAGGGCATTTCTGTAATGAATCTTAGCAATAACAGATAATGTCACTGCTACAATTGTCTCAATGGGATGTAGATATTTGTGTATTTAAGATCTTAGTGATTTGTACAGGTAACACAATGTGCATCTATGTCACACCTGTAGTACACATGTACTGAGCGAGAAAAGTAAGTAAATGTTGTGTCCTGTCTGTGTACAAACACTGGGCCTTATATATACAGGCAAAGTAGATCCGTTCTGGGCAAACCATCTGTACTATAGAGGACAAATAGGGCCTTCAATGCAGCGCAATGTATTCCAGTATTCAAGCAACTTGACTAGGCCTCAAAGGCTTAATTGGGAGGTCTGATCACCTTTGTGTGTAGGGGATCCTTCACCACTCTGGCCTGGGAGAGCTTAGTTTGAGAGAGAGAGAGAGAGAGTGAGTGCTTAGTCTGAGAGAGACAGAGAGTGCTTAGTCTGAGAGAGACAGAGTGTTTAGTCTGATAGAGAGAGACAGAGAGTGCTTAGTCTGAGAGAGAGAGAGAGTGCTTAGTCTGAGACAGAGAGAGTGCTTAGTCTGAGTGAGAGTGCTTAGCCTGAGAGTGGTCATGCAACATTGAGTGGTTCTGCCCCTTTTTTGGCTCCTCCCTTTTGTGACTCCGCCCTCACACAGCTATGGCCGGTATTTTTTTTAGGAAAAGGTGGCAACCCTAACTTCAACTGTAAGGATACAGGGTCTTATTCATCAAGTAACACAGCACACTCACTTCAACTGTAAGGATACAGGGCCTTATTCATCAAGTAACACAGTGCACTCAATTCAACTATAAGGATACAGGGTCTTATTCACCATGTAACACAGCACACTCACTTCAACTATAAGGATACAGGGCCTTATTCATCAAATAACACAGTGCACTCAATTCAACTATAAGGATACAGGGTCTTATTCATCATGTAACACAGCACACTCACTTCAACTGTAAGGATACAGGGCCTTATTCATCAAGTAACACAGCACACTCACTTCAACTGTAAGGATACAGGGACTTATTCACCAAGTAACATAGCACACTCACTTCAACTGTAAGTATACAGGGTCTTATTCATCAAGTAACACAGCACACTGACTTCAACTGTAAGTATACAGGGTCTTATTCACCAAGTAACACAGCACACTCACTTCAACTGTAAGTATACAGGGTCTTATTCATCAAGTAACACAGCACACTCACTTCAACTGTAAGGATACAGGGCCTTATTCACCAAGTAACATAGCACACTCACTTCAACTGTAAGGATACAGGGTCTTATTCATCAAGCTGAAGAGCTGCAATTAAAACATTTTTACAACTCTTATCAGCATATCTACATCACTACTGCGTCTGTCACACACTTTCTACATATCTGACATACGTCATGTATGTGTGTGTGTCTCCGTATGTATGCGTTTCATAGGGAGACATAATTACACATGTCATACTTAGACACACATACACAACCCATAGTGACACACATCCCATACTGAGACTTACACAGTGTCCCCATAGTGTGAGACATACACACACAACAGTGGTCTTGAGTCCTATGCGATGACACACACAGAGCAGGTCAGAGTATTTCTCCCAGCAGCACTACTTCCTGTATAGTGGAGGAGGTGGGGTGGTTGATATGCAACCAGCAGACATGGCTCTGTGCAAGTAGGAAAGGTTGTAGGGAGGGGAATCAAGTGAAGTAAGAATTATGTGGCTGTTATTTTGTTTGAGGAGATCAAACAGTGTGGTGTAAACCTGTAGTCATTAGTAGGAGCTCAGCAGTGTTTCAGTAGGGAAGCAGAAACACAGTTACAGCCTTAACCGTTTGAGTGCCAGAAAGGAATCCCATGCATTGGGTTTCAATGCGTGGGATACCTCTATGGCACTGTGTGTTTGATGCTGTGTGTGTTTGATGCTGTGTGTGTGTGTGTGTGTTTGATGCTGTGTGTGTTTGTGTGTGATGCTGTGTGTGTTTGTGTGTGATGCTGTGTGTGTTTGATGCTGTGTGTGTTTGATGCTGTGTGTGTGTGATGCCGTGTGTGTTTGATGCTGTGTGTTTGTGTTTGATGCTCTGTGTGTGTGTGATGGTGTGTGTGTGTTTGATGCTGTGTGTGTTTGATGCTGTGTTTTTGTGTCTGATGTTGTGTGTGTTTGATGCTATGTTTGATGCTGTGTGTGTGTGTTTGATGCTGTGTGTGTGTTTGGTGCTGTGTGTGTTTGATGTTGTGTGTGTGTGTGTTTGATGCTGTGTTGATGCTGTGTGTGTGTTTGATGGTGTGTGTGTGTGTGTGTTTGGTGCTATGTGTATGTCTTTAGTGCTGTCTTTGATGCTGTGTGTGTGTTTGATGCTGTGTGTGTTTGGTGCTGTGTGTGTGTGTGTTTGGTGCTGTGTGTGTGTGTGTTTAGTGGTGTGTGTGTGTTTGTTTGGTGCTGTGTGAGTGGGGCATGTGTGTATTAGGGTGGTGTAGGAGCAAGTGGCAGCCATTTTGTTTTTTTTCCTCAGTTGGATAGTGGTGGGCAGGCTGGAGAGTGGGAGCGGGCCAACTCCCTGCATGATTTTCACAGAAGTACCAGTACTGCAACTCCTGTGAAAATCACGCCCCCATTGAATCACCCAATGGGAGCAGTAACTTCTCCTTACTGCCACCCCTGGGTGCGTGTGTCTCCTGAGGAGACATAAATTATGCAATGAGCCTTTCTCTTTTATATATATAGATATATACAGTACTGTGCAAAAGTAAGAATGCTGTTAAAAAATATGATAGTTTATTTTTCTCAATTAACAAAACAATAGTGAGTGAACAGAAGAAAAATCTAAATCAAATAAATATTTGGTGTGACCACCCTTTGCCTTCAAAACAGCATCAGTTCTTCTAGGTATACTCGGAAGGTAGTTTGTTCCAAACATCTTGGACAACTAACCACAGTTCTTCTGTGGATATAGGCACCTCAGATGCTAAATGCAAAGAAAAGACTGGAAAAGGTTATGGTGAATAAAGCACCTGGACCTGACCGTATGCACCCAAGGGTTCTTAAGGAATTTAGTTCAGTAATAGCAAGACCATTATCCTTAATAGTTACTGATTCACTTTAATCAGGCAAAGTGCCCTGTGATTGGAGGAAAGCTGATGTAGTTCCATTGTTTAAAAAGGGAGCAAGATCCAAACCAGAAAATTATAGACCTGTGAGCTTGACTTCCATAGTGGGTAAGATACTAGAAGGGTTATTAACTGACAGTATTCAGAACTATGTGACTTCCATAGTGGCTAAGATACTAGAAGGGTTATTAACTGACAGTATTCAGAACTATGTGAAGACAAACAATATTATTAGTAGGATTCAGCATGGTTTTATGAAGAACAGATCATGTCAGACTAATTTACTTGCATTTTATGAAAGAGTAAGTAGTAATTTGGACAAGGGAATTGCTGTAGATGTAGTTTACTTTGATTTTGTAAAAGCCTTTGATACAGTGCCTTACAGCTGGTTACTGCATAAATTAAAAGGCTTCTGTTTGGGACGAGGTATCTGTACATGAATTGAGCACTCGTTACATGATAGATGGCAGAGCGTTGTTGTAAATGGAACCTTTTCAAGTTGGTCTAAAGTTATAAGAGGGGTGCCGCAGGGTTCAGTCCTGGGCCCAATGCTTTTTAATTTGTTTATTAATGATCTTGAAGTAGAAATTGAAAGTAGTGTCTCAATCTTTGCTGATGACACTAAACTATGTAAGGAAATACATACAGAGCTGAATGTTTTTTCTCTGCAGAAGGATTTAGATAAACTTAGTGAATGAGCAGAAAAGTGGCAGATGACATTTAATGTAGATAAATGTAAGGTTATGCATTTGGGCTGTAGAAACAAACTTGCTACATATACTCTAAATGGGAAACAAATTGGGGAATCCTCATTAGAGAAAGATTTAGGAGTACTGATAGACAATAGACTTCACACAGTGTGCAGAGTCACTCAGCTGCTGCAAGAGCAAATAGGGTACTAGCCTCCATAAAAAGAGGTGTAGAAGCAAGGGATGCTAATATTATCCTACCTCTGTATTAATCCTTGGTTAGGCCTCATCTAGAATATGGAGTACAATTTTGGGCGTCAGTTCATAAAAAAGACATTGTTGAAGTGGAAAAGGTGCAAAGACGTGCAACAAAACTGATAAAAGGATTGGAGGATCTGAGTTATAAAGAGAGACTAGCCAAACTGGGTTGTTTACATTAGAGAAGATACGTCTAAGGGGTGATATGATTACCATTTACAAATAAATGCAAGGTCAATACAAAGAACTATCCAATTAATTATTTATGCAAAGAGCTGAGGTAAGAACAAGAGGTCATCCATTAAGAGTAGAGGAAAGGAGCTCTCGACTAAAACAAAGGCAGGGGTTCTTTACAGTAAGGGAGGTAAAGTTTTGGAATTCTTTGCCTCGGGATGTTGTACTTGCAGATATTGCATGTGCTTTCAAAAACGTAATGGATGCCTATCTAGCACAGAACAATACTGAAAATTATGACAGTTGGCTTCAATGCAGATAGGATGTTGATCCGGGGAAATATCTGACTGCCTTTTAGAGTCAGGAAGGAATTTTTTTACCCACTTGGGGCTAAATTGGATATGGTTTCAGAGAGATTTTTTTTTTGCATTCCTCTGTATCAACAGGGGTGTTTTTGACATGGGCTGGACTTGATGGACGCATGTCTTTTTTCAGCCTCATCAACTATGTTACTATGTTACTGTGCTTCTCTCTCTTCATGTAATCCCTGACATAATTGATGATGTTGAGATCAGGACTCTGTGGGGGCCTTACCATCACTTCCAGGACTTCTTGTTCTTCTTTATGCTGAAGATAGTTCATGATGACTTTGGGGTTGTTGTCAGGCTGCAGATTAAATTTGGAGCCAATCAGATGCCTCCCTGGTGGTATTGTATGATGGATAAATATCTGCCTGTACTTCTCAGAATTGAGGAGACCATTCATTCTGACCAAATATCCAACTCCATTTGCAGAAATGCAGCCCAAAACTTGCAAGGAACCTCCACCATGCCTCACTGTTGCCTGCAGACACTCATTCTTGTACCTCTCTACAGCCCTTTGGCCAACAAACTGCCTTCTGCTACAGACAGATATTTCAGATTTTGAGTCATCAGTCCAGAGCACCTGCTGCCATTTTTCTGCACCCCAGTTCCTGTGTTTCCGTGCATAGTTGAGCCGACTGGTCTTGTTTCCACGTCGAAGATCTGGCTTTTTTTGCTTGCAAGTCTTCCATGAAGACCACTCCTGACCAGACTTCTCTGGCCAGTAGATGGGTGTACCAGGATCCCACTTTTTCCTGCCAATTCTGAGCTGATGCCACTGCTGGACATCTTCCGATTGTGAAGGGAAGTAAACATGATGTGTCTTTCATCTGCTGCACTAAGTATCCTTGTCCGACCACTGCATCAGTGGTACTCAATGTTGCCTCTTTGTAGGTAATGTTTAGGTAATTCTAATTAACCCTTTGAATGCTAATGCTAAAGCATGCCTTCTGGCACTCAAGGGGTTAATTGACAGGTTAAATTCTGTTCAACTTATGTTTGTAGATCAGTGTAACATAGCAGTACTAGAATTTCCAGCTAGTAAGTGAAAGCAGTTTGTTTATAGCAACGGTCAGTGATGAATGGATGAGGCACACCTTGGTAAGTTGTCAGCAGTGCACCTTCAACTGATACCTGTGTCTATACATCATGGCAAGGAAAGTACGGATAAGACCAAAAGAGAATTTCCATCATTTAGTGATAAAAGGTGGTTATAGTGAATGAGGGCCCTTCCGTTACCTGTGATTGCCTGGCACCCAGACCTTAGCACATGCTTCACTAATGGTAGATCAACCCCTGTTGGCGATAAAAGGTACTGCAAATTGTTGAACATTAAAATATAGTAAGCAAAAGATCATTCAGACAATAAATAACCTTTAATTCTGATGGAAACCAACTGCACCACAGGGAACAAATATATATATATACTAGCAGTGTGGGACGGCGTTGCCCGTCTGTTTTTGTTTATGAAAGTTCTGTAAAATGCGTGTGATCACGTTCTGTTTTAGCTCTTCGCCCCCCCCCAGCTGACTTGAACTGACATAGTGTCCTCATAGTGACACACACATCCCATACTGAGACACACATACACCTAGAGTGAGACACACACACACCTAGAGTGAGACACACACACACCTAGAGTGAGACACACACACACACACACATCCCATAGTGAGACACATACACCTATAGTGAGACACACATACACCTATAGTGAGACACACACACATCTATAGTGACACACACACATACACATGCCATAGTGATACACATACACACACACATCTATAGTGACACACACACATACACCTAGAGTGAGACACACACACATCTATAGTGACACACACACATACACATCCCATAGTGAGACAGACACATACACATCCCATACAGAGACACACACACAGACACACACATACAAATGCCATAGTGATACACACACACACATACACATCCCATACAGAGACAAACACACACATACAAATGCCATAGTGAGACACACATGCCATAGTGACACACACATACACATCCCATAGAGACACACACACATACACACTTACACATACACATCCCATACAGACACACACACACACACACACACACACACATATCCCATACAGATACACACACAAATATCCCATACAGAGACACAAACACATGCCATAGTGACACACACACACATTCCATACAGAGACACACACTTGCCATGGTGAGACACACATATACACATCCCCTACATAGACACACACATACACATGTCATAGTGAGACACACACACACATACAAATGCCATAGTGAGACACACACACAAATACACATCCCATACAGATACACACACATACACATCCCATAGTGAGACAGACACATATACACATCCCATACAGAGACACACACATACACATCCCATACAGAGAGACACACACGTGCCATAGTGAGACACACACACACACACACACACACATATCCCATACAGAGACACAAACGCATGCCATAGTGACACACACACACACACACACATCCCATACAGAGACACACACTTTCCATGGTGAGACACACATATACACATCCCATACATAGACACACACATACACATGTTGTAATGTCCCGTGACAAACCACACTGGAGCCAGGCTGTAGATAACGGAGTGGCAACCGGCGCACTTCTTTTATTGAAATAGAGGGTTTGGGGAAGTGCAAGTTCCGGTCAGCTATTGGGAGCTCCTACACTGTGTGACTGCCCAGTCTCACAGTCCGCTCTACACTGACTAACGCGCGCTCTGACGCGCTTCCTGTATCCGCTCTCCCAGCAGCCTCCGTCTCACTGTCGGCTGGTTGCCAAGCAACCAGCCACCGCTCACTCACGGCAGCTCCCTGATAGGAGCGGACATCACACCTCCTTCTTTTCCCTAGAACCAAACACAGACAAACAACAAAACTGAGAAATAGGAAGGGGAAGACAACTGTGACATCCGGACACCTCTGTCTTCAAGGTTTTCTCCAGAATCGCAGCACAACTTCTGGTTCCCAATGCACAGGGGGACGTCTTTCTCTGGCAGGCCGACCACTGGCAGGTTCCGAAGCCGAGGCAGCTTGTACAGACGTGTCTGAGATTCTTGATGCTAGGTCCGGCATGTCGCAGGCTGCAGCTCTGCCTTCCGTTGATGAGGGGCCCGTCTCTTGTGTGTCTCTATTCCTTAGAAGTATCGGGCTGTCAAACTCCCCATCTTCCCCCTCCACCATTGGAACAGCAGCAGACTGGGGAAACCAACTGCGCAGTTGGTCAGCATGACGGCGGCACAACAGGCCTGAATCAGTGCGAAGGACAAAAGAACGGGGACCCTTCACGTCCACAATTGAAGCAGGAACCCATCGAAAAGGACCCCTGTACCACCTGGCTCAGACTCTTGAACCTCAGATGAAGCGAGGGGGTGAACGGTCGGCCTGAAGTTGGGACCTTGAAGGCTCGTGGGCAGCCGGGTGTAACAAGTCCAATTGAGATCGTAAAGGACGGCCAAACATCAACTTCGCTGGGGCTAAACCTGTAGTAGCATGAGGAGTGTTTCTGTAGGCATACAAGAAGGATGCGAGGAAATCTGGAACTGGGGTAGAGAAAGAGGACGCCAACAAGGCGGCCTTCAGAGTGTTTACAAAGCGTTCAGCTAAACTATTGGTGGCCGGATGGCAAGGGGAGGAAGTCTGATGCCGAACCCCAATGGAGTTGAGATACTGTTGAAAAACTTGCGCTGTAAATTGTGGACAGTTGTCTGTCACCACAACCCTGGGTAATCCAAAAGTAGCAAAGATGCGGCGAAGAGCCGACACAGTGGCCTCAGCCGAGGTCGAGGACATAACACAGACCTCCGGCCATTTTGAAAAAGCATCCACCAGCACCAGGTACATTTTACCCCGGACCGATCCAGCAAAGTCCAGATGCAGGCATTCCCACGGAGCAGAAGGAGGAGGCCAGGAGAGGACTGGAGGGGGTGAGGACAGCTTCCTAGATTGATTACACCCCAGACAAGAGCCTACCCAGGAACCAATCTCAGAGTCCAGCGAGGGCCACCAGACATGAGCTCTAGCTGCTTGTTTCATGCGTACGACGCCAGGATGGCCATCATGGAGGAGCTGTAACGTAGTAGTATGCAAAGAGGGAGGGATAATGACACGGGTACCCCACAACAGGCAACCATCTTTCGTTGTAAGTTCCAATTTACGCCTGGCATAAGGCAGTAACTCAGAAGAGACAGAGGAAGGCCATCCAGATTGAACATAGTTGTAGACTGAAGCTAAGAGTGGATCTTGACTGGTCGCCAGGGCCACATCCTGAAAGGTAGTCAGAGACATAAAACAGACACGATGATGTTCAGATGGACATAGAAACTGTGAAAAGTCTCCAGACGACTCTAAGTGAACAGCAGGCAAGGGTAAATGGGACATGGCATCCGCATTAGCATGTTGGGCCTGGGGCCGGTATTGAATAGAATAGTCAAAAGCCCCTAGATATAGGGCGTAGCGTTGAAGCCGAGCTGTAGTAGGAGAGATGCCTTTGTGCGGATTGAAGATGGCCAGCAAGGGCTTATGGTCAGTGACCAAAGTAAAAATGTCTGTCATACAGATATAGAGTAAATTTTTGTAAAGCCCAAATGATAGCCAAAGCCTCCTTATCTATTTGGGCATAATTCCGTTCAGCGGGTGTCAAGGAGTGGGAGGCAAATGCAATAGGACGCTCAGTACCATCAGGAAGGATGTGAGACAGGACCGCCCCCAAGCCATACGGGGAAGCATCACAAGCCAGGGACACCGGTTTTGCCAGATCATAATGCACCAAGACCTGTGACTTATGTAACATGTCCTTAGCCAGCTGGAAAGCTTCCTGACAGGCGGGTGTCCAAGCCCAGGCAGACTTACTCTCCAAAAGATGATGCAAAGGATGGAGGACATGGGCTAAGTTCGGTAAGAACCTGTGATAATAATTCAAAAGTCCCAAAAATGAACGTAGTTGTGAGACATCTGCAGGAGGTGGAGCAAGTAACAATGCTTGGACTTTCTCACTTTGAGTATGCAGACCGTCTTTATCAATGACGTGACCACAGAAATGCAGTTTAGGTTGAAAGAATTGGCATTTGTCTAGATTTGCCCGTAAACCATACTCTTGAAGGCGTTGCAACACCCTGGTGACATTTTGACGATGCTCCTTCTCAGTAGTACCTGTGATAATCATATCATCAAGTAAGCACTTAGTATGCGGAATATCTGCCAGAATTGTATTCATAGTCCGCTGCCAGATGGCCGGTGCGGAGGTGATGCCAAAAACCATACAGTTATACTGAAATAACCCCTTATGGGTATTGATGGTCAGCAATTCCCTACATTCAGGACGGACTTCAAGTTGCAAGTAGGCTTGACGTAAATCTAATTTTGTGAACGTAATGCCACCAGCCAATGATGCAAATAATTCATCTAAGCGTGGCAAAGGGTATTGTTCCACTTGGAGCTGTTGATTTACGGCCACTCTGAAATCACCACATAGGCGGATCTCCCCAGACTTCTTCACGACAGGCACGATGGGAGACGCCCACTCACTACAGGCCACTTTGGAAATGATCCCTTCCTGTTCCAGACGATCCAACTCTTGCTCTACACGACCCCTGAGAGCAAAAGGTACTGTCCGTGCTTTACAAAACTTTGGTGTGGCACCTGGTTTGAGAGTCAATGATGCCATCATGCCTTTGACTTTCCCCAGAGTGGGCTGAAAAACGTCCTGGAAAGTGTGGCACAATTCTGTCACCCATGCTTGAGTCTGTGCCGGAAGACCATCCCCAACAGCATGTACTGGCATAGTCCAGGATGGCATACCCATTATTTTAATCCAAGAACGACCAAACAAGGGAGGGCCGCCCTGTTTTACAACATACAAGGGTACCTTGAAGTCCTTTCCATCATAGTGCACTGTGACCCAGGCATACCCTAGGGGTTTAATGACTTGTCCACTATATGTTCGTAGCTGAACTGACGTCCCCTGTAGGGACAAAAAGATCTTTGCTTGACAGACTTGATCCCAAGTCATGACAGAGACTGCCGAGCCAGTGTCTAGTTCTATCACAGTCTTTCGGCCATTGATGCTCACATGTACCAATAAGGCATCTCGATGATCCCCCAGGTCATGAATACTCAGATGCGCCACCCATTCACCTGGTTCAAACATATCCTCCAGGTCTTGTCGGTGTTCCAAGAAATGTGTAGACTGGCGCCGCATGCCTCTGCGGACAGAAGGTTGTGAGTGTTGGCTCCTACACACTTTACTAAGTGACCCCTCTTCGAACAATTAAAGCAAATTTCGTCTTTAATTTTGCAAGAGGCAGCCGTATGAGCAGCAGATCCACATCTATAACAGCGACGGGCATTTCCCCACTTTGCGGTGTTGGAGTGTAAGGTGTAACTTGATAAACTGGAGTAGAATTGAGCGCCTCCGGATTTGCTTGTAAGTTTGCGGCATTAAGATGAGAAGCATCCTTCTCAGCCATATCCATCGCCACCGCAATGTCTAAGGCTGATTTCTCTGTCAAATCCTTCTCTGTCAACAACCGTTTTTGTATTCCCTTCTGCAACAGTCCCATGACAAATTGGTCCCGGAGAGCTTCAGCGAGATGGAGTTTAAAATCACACGTTACAGCTAAATGTTTGAGTTCCATCATAAACGATTGAAAGTTCATTCCAGGTTTCTGTTTGCAAGAGTAAAAACGATACCTTTCAGTAATTTGTAATGGAGCTGGCTGGTAGTAGTTGGTTAAAGTGTCCAGCAATGTTTTAAATAGTTTGTCACCAGGCTTTTCCGGAGCTAATAAATCCCTCAACGTGGCAAAGGGTTTCCGACCAACCACTGTGAGGAAAACAGACGTTTGTTTCTCCGGTGGAATGTCGTTAGCGGCCATAAACTGTTCCAACCGGTCTGCGTAAGCCTGCCATGTCTCCTCCCCTTCTTGAAACTCCTGTAGGGAACCGAATGCAGGAACCATCGCCGCCATTCTGTACAAGCGGCAAGCCCCAGGAAAGCAGAGGAACAGGTAAAATGAAGAAGCACAGAAAATTTTTTTTTTTTTTTTTTTTTTTTTTTTTTTTGAAAGAAGGTGAGAATCACCAGAAATTTAGGTGAGTGGAAAAACACTGGAAATTTTAAGTCCACCGAAAATACAAGGAAAGGTAAGTGTACAGGAACTGTAATGGAACCACAAGGTGTAAATCCATTGAGAGAAATATGTAAATCCAAGGCCGACAGGCAACTGGAAAAGCTCAGCAATTTAGAAAACCACCTGGAAGAGCACCGCGGCCAAGCTCCAGAGCAGCCAGAACTCGGGTCTCTACAGCAATCAGGGCTCTCTTCAAGACGTAGGATGGTAGAGGTATAAATGCAAAGTCCCCAGACTCGTCGCCACTGTAATGTCCCGTGACAAACCACACTGGAGCCAGGCTGTAGATAACGGAGTGGCAACCGGCGCACGCTTTTATTGAAATAGAGGGTTTGGGGAAGTGCAAGTTCCGGTCAGCTATTGGGAGCTTCTACACTGCGTGACCGCCCAGTCTCATGGTCCGCGCTACACTGACTAACGCGCGCTCTGACGCGCTTCCTGTATCCGCTCTCCCAGCAGCCTCCGTCTCGCTGTCGGCTGACTGCCAAGCAACCAGCCACCGCTCACTCCCAGCAGCTCCCTGATAGGAGCGGACATCACACATGTCATAGTGAGACACACACATCACACATGTCATAGTGAGACACACACACACATACAAATGCCATAGTGAGACACACACACACATACACATCCCATACAGAGAGACACACACACACACAAAAATGCCATAGTGAGACACACATGCCATAGTGACACACACATAAACATCCCATAGAGACACACACACACACACACATACACACTTACATATACACATCCCATAGAGACACACACACATACACACCCCATAGAGCGACACACACATACACATCTCATACAGAGACACACACATATGCATCCCATAGTGACACACACACGCAAATACACACCCCATATTGAGACACACAGATACACTTCCCATAGTGAGACAGACACATATACACATCCCATACAGAGACACACACATACACATCCCATACAGAGAGATACACACGTGCCATAGTGAGACACACACACACACATATCACACACACACACACACACACACACACACATATCTATATATATAAAAGAGAAAGGCTCATTGCATAATTTATGTCTCCTCAGGAGACACACACACCCAGGGGTGGCAATAAGGAGGGGTTACTGTTCCCATTGGGTGATTCAATGGGGGTGTGATTTTCATACCAATTGCAGTGGCCGAAGGGAGTTGGTCCACCCCCACTATGCAGCCCGCCCACCACTATCAAAGTCAGAAAAAAACAATATGGCCGCCACTTGCTCCTACACCACAGACAAACGCACACATGCCCCACTCACACAGCACCAAACTCACACACATGCCCCACTCACACAGCACCAGACACACACACATGCCCCACTCACACAGCACTACACACACACACACATGCCCCACTCACAGACACACAAATGCCCCACTCACACACACAAAAGCCAGAAAGAAATATGGTTGACACACAGTCACTCACCCTGACTCCCAGTGGCCTCAGCAGGACCTGTACTACAGCCACTGAGGAACAAAATGGCACTCAAAGGGTTAAGGTAGGCCCTCATTGCTCAATTATTTCTTCACTGTCATCATTTGCCATACAAGACACAGGACAGCCATCAGGTAAACACTTAACCCACTGACTGCCACAGGGTTGTGTATCAAGTTTTACCCCTCAGGGAGTGTGTTCAAACCTCTCACACTGTAAACTTGCATTTCCCTCCCACTTCTCCTCCTTCTCCAGCCTATTACTAACACTTTTCCACATTTCTCTTAAGCCCCGCCCCCTACTCACGATTAAGCCCTGCCCCCTTTAACCCAAATTGCCCCATTGCTCTCTCCACATCAGCACCACATGTGGGACTCCACAATTAAAAGTTCCCAGGTATTACACACACACAAATGCCCCAGTCACATAGCACCAAACACACACAGAAAGCCAAAAAGAAATATGGCTGACACACAGTCACTCACCCTGACTCCCAGTGGCCTCAGCAGGTCCTGTAGTACAGCACCAGGGGAACACAATGGCACTCAAAGGGTTAAGGTAGGCCCTCATTGATGAATTCTTTCTTCACTGTCATTTGCCATGCAAGATACAGGACAGACAGCCATCAGGTACACACTTAACCCACTGACTGCCACAGGGTTGTGTATCAAGTTTTACCCCTCAGGGAGTGTGTTCAAACCCCTCACACTGTAAACTTGCATTTCCCTCCCACTTCTCCTCCTTCCCCAGCCTATTACTAACACTTTTCCACATTTCTCTTAAGCCCCGCCCCCTACTCACGATTAAGCCCCGCCCACTTTTAACCCAAATTGCCCCATTTGTCTCTCCACATCAGCACCACATAACTCCCCTCCAGAGACAACACAAATCAAAGTTCCCAGGTATGAACACACTTCCCACTGCTATTTAACTCTGACATGCACAACTCATGCGTGCATGTGTTTCTGCGCATATATGTTGCGTGTGTGTGTACATCTATGCTACATATTTTTGTGCATGTGTGCATCTCTGGTGTGTGTGTGTGTGCATGTCTTTTGCATGTCTCTGCCGCTCACTGTGTGTATATGTCTGCCTGTGTGTTGCATATTTCTGTGTTTATCAGTGTGTCTACATTTCACACACGTGCGCCCAACAGTCATAACATGACGGCCAACGCCGTCCCACATAGTGTATAAGCGCCCAACATGTGTCACTTAACCCTTTCACTGCCAGAGGACTATACAACTCATTACACAGCAATGTGTTGCGTACCTCTCTCACACTCAGAGTTAAAGTGCTTCACTCCAACCAACTGCTACACTAGGTCTGTATAATGCAGTAACCCTACAGCCCTGTATTTCATGTCTACTTCACTGTCTATGTATAATCATTTCTACCCCTCACCCATTACTTTACTTTAACACTTCACTGTCCCTCCTCTCCTCAATCTCTCATCTCCTCCTCCCTTGTCATCCCCACTCACCTATCCCCTAGCCATTCATCCATACTCCCAATCTCGCCATTTTACTCCCACATCACTATTACATTATCTATCACTGCATCTGTCACTTAACCCTCTGTCTGCCAACCTATTTCTTCAAATGTACTGCAGTATCCACTGCTGTAATCTAAATTATTCCTTTACTCACAAACATCTTCTCACTGTGACCTTCACCAACTACATAGCACACTCACTTCAACTGTAAGGATACAAGGCCTTATTCATCAAGTAACACAGCACACTCACTTCAACTGTAAGGATACAGGGCCTTATTCATCAAGTAACACAGCACACTCACTTCAACTGTAAGGATACAGGGCCTTATTCATCAAGTAACACAGCACACTCACTTCAACTGTAAGGATACAGGCCCTTATTCACCAAGTAACACAGCACACTCACTTCAACTGTAAGGATACAGGGCCTTATTCATTAAGTAACACAGCACACTCACTTCAACTGTAAGGATACAGGACCTTATTATCAAGTAACACAGCACACTCACTTCAACTCTAAGGATACAGAACCTTATTATCAAGTAACACAGCACACTCACTTCAACTAGGCTTGCCACCCAGCTGGTATTTTACCGGCACAGCCAGTAATTAGGACCTTAGAGCCGGTGCCTGTATATCTACCGGTATTTGTTTGTGCGACGTGTCCAGAGTCAGTCTCCTCCACTCAGCCCTATATGCCAGCTGCTCATGTGGCTCGCTTAAAGTCGTCAGCGTCCACACACTATCACCAGTCAATGAGTGAAGAGTATTTGGACATCAATGGTCCTCAATGGCTGGCTGGTGTGTCACGCTTGCCTGATGTATGTGTCTGAGTCTTGTGACTGACAACGGGGAGTCAGGGGTTGCGGCAGTATGCAGGCGCTGTGAGAGTGTCAGTGCTCAGAGACTGTGGTGCATTGTGCACAGGAGGCAGTCTGGTCAGAATCCACTGGACCACTCCATGTGTGCGGCCTACACGCTTCAGCTCATCCTCGGTCTCTCCTGCTCCCCGGCTCCAGCTCTGGCAGAACTTGTAAGTAAACAGCACCGCCCTCAGCACGCACACACTTCCAGGTATGATGTGACAGAGTCGGTAGAAGGCCAGAAGAAGCGGGCCTAGTGTTAATAATCCCTTATTGGTAGGCACTCAGTTGTCCTTGGCCAAGTGTAGGCAACCTACAGCTCTTCAGCTATAGCTGACTGGTGGAGAGGATGGGAGCCGTTTTTTATCAAAGTTAAACCATCCCCAAACATGTATTTACAACTTAAAAAAGTGCTACAGCCCATCTGCGAAAAATTTAGAAAAAAAATATATTACAGTATGTAACTGATGACCTTTATGATGGTCGCTCTGCTTTATTTTACAGAGGTACATATGGTTACTGAGACAGTTCAGGGCATTTCTGTAATGAATCTTAGCAATAACAGATAATGTCACTGCTACGATTGTCTCAATGGGATGTAGATATTTGTGTATTTAAGATCTTAGTGATTTGTACAGGTAACACGATGTGCATCTATGTCACACCTGTAGTACACATGTACTGAGCGAGAAAAGTAAGTAAATGTTGTGTCCTGTCTGTGTAGAAACACTGGGCCTTATATATACAGGCAAAGTAGATCCGTTCTGGGCAAACCATCTGCACTATAGAGGACAAATAGGGCCTTCAATGCAGCGCAATGTATTCCAGTATTCAAGCAACTTGACTAGGCCTCAAAGGCTTAATTGGGAGGTCTGATCACCTTTGTGTGTAGGGGATCCTTCACCACTCTGGCCTGGGAGAGCTTAGTTTTAGAGAGAGAGTGAGTGCTTAGTCTGAGAGAGACAGAGAGTGCTTAGTCTGAGAGAGACAGAGTGTTTAGTCTGATAGAGAGAGACAGAGAGTGCTTAGTCTGAGAGAGAGAGAGAGTGCTTAGTCTGAGACAGAGAGAGTGCTTAGTCTGAGTGAGAGTGCTTAGCCTGAGAGTGGTCATGCAACATTGAGTGGTTCTGCCCCTTTTTTGGCTCCTCCCTTTTGTGACTCCGCCCTCACACAGCTATGGCCGGTATTTTTTTTTAGGAAAATGTGGCAACCCTAACTTCAACTGTAAGGATACAGGGTCTTATTCATCAAGTAACACAGCACACTCACTTCAACTGTAAGGATACAGGGCCTTATTCATCAAGTAACACAGTGCACTCAATTCAACTATAAGGATACAGGGTCTTATTCACCATGTAACACAGCACACTCACTTCAACTATAAGGATACAGGGCCTTATTCATCAAATAACACAGTGCACTCAATTCAACTATAAGGATACAGGGTCTTATTCATCATGTAACACAGCACAGTCACTTCAACTGTAAGGATACAGGGCCTTATTCATCAAGTAACACAGCACAGTCACTTCAACTGTAAGGATACAGGGACTTATTCGCCAAGTAACACAGCACACTCACTTCAACTGTAAGTATACAGGGTCTTATTCATCAAGTAACACAGCACACTGACTTCAACTGTAAGGATACAGGGCCTTATTCACCAAGTAACATAGCACACTCACTTCAACTGTAAGGATACAGGGTCTTATTCATCAAGCTGAAGAGCTGCAATTAAAACATTTTTACAACTCTTATCAGCATATCTACATCACTACTGCGTCTGTCACACACTTTCTACATATCTGACATACGTCATGTATGTGTGTGTGTCTCCGTATGTATGCGTTTCATAGGGAGACATACATACACATGTCATACTTAGACACACATACACAACCCATAGTGACACACATCCCATACTGAGACTTACACAGTGTCCCCATAGTGTGAGACATACACACACAACAGTGGTCTTGAGTCCTATGCAATGACACACACAGAGCAGGTCAGAGTATTTCTCCCAGCAGCACTACTTCCTGTATAGTGGAGGAGGTGGGGTGGTTGCTATGCAACCAGCAGACATGGCTCTGTGCAAGTAGGAAAGGTTGTAGGGAGGGGAATCAAGTGAAGTAAGAATTATTTGGCTGTTATTTTGTTTGAGGAGATCAAACAGTGTGGTGTAAACCTGTAGTCATTAGTAGGAGCTCAGCAGTGTTTCAGTAGGGAAGCAGAAACACAGTTGCAGCCTTAACCGTTTGAGTGCCAGAAAGGAATCACATGCATTGGGTTTCAATGCGTGGGATACCTTTATGGCACTGTGTGTTTGATGCTGTGTGTGTGTGTGTGTGTTTGATGCTGTGTGTGTTTGTGTGTGATGCTGTGTGTGTTTGTGTGTGATGCTGTGTGTGTTTGATGCTGTGTGTGTTTGATGTTGTGTGTGTGTGATGCCGTGTGTGTTTGATGCTGTGTGTTTGTGTTTGATGCTCTGTGTGTGTGTGATGGCGTGTGTGTGTTTGATGCTGTGTGTGTTTGATGCTGTGTTTTTGTGTCTGATGTTGTGTGTGTTTGATGCTATGTTTGATGCTGTGTGTGTGTGTTTGATGCTGTGTGTGTGTTTGGTGCTGTGTGTGTTTGATGTTGTGTGTGTGTGTGTTTGATGCTGTGTTGATGCTGTGTGTGTGTTTGATGGTGTGTGTGTGTGTGTGTTTGGTGCTATGTGTGTGTCTTTAGTGCTGTCTTTGATGCTGTGTGTGTGTTTGATGCTGTGTGTGTTTGGTGCTGTGTGTGTGTGTGTTTGGTGCTGTGTGTGTGTGTTTAGTGGTATGTGTGTGTTTGTTTTGTGCTGTGTGAGTGGGGCATGTGTGTATTAGGGTGGTGTAGGAGCAAGTGGCAGCCATTTTGTTTTTTTTCCTCAGTTGGATAGTGGTGGGCAGGCTGGAGAGTGGGAGCGGGCCAACTCCCTGCATGATTTTCACAGAAGTACCAGTACTGCAACTCCTGTGAAAATCACGCCCCCATTGAATCACCCAATGGGAGCAGTAACTTCTCCTTACTGCCACCCCTGGGTGCGTGTGTCTCCTGAGGAGACATAAATTATGCAATGAGCCTTTCTCTTTTATATATATAGATATATACAGTACTGTGCAAAAGTAAGAATGCTGTTAAAAAATATGATAGTTTATTTTTCTCAATTAACAAAACAATAGTGAGTGAACAGAAGAAAAATCTAAATCAAATAAATATTTGGTGTGACCACCCTTTGCCTTCAAAACAGCATCAGTTCTTCTAGGTATACTCGGAAGGTAGTTTGTTCCAAACATCTTGGACAACTAACCACAGTTCTTCTGTGGATATAGGCACCTCAGATGCTAAATGCAAAGAAGAGACTGGAAAAGGTTATGGTGAATAAAGCACCTGGACCTGACCGTATACACCCAAGGGTTTTTAAGGAATTTAGTTCAGTAATAGCAAGACCATTATCCTTAATAGTTACTGATTCACTTTAATCAGGCAAAGTGCCCTGTGATTGGAGGAAAGCTGATGTAGTTCCATTGTTTAAAAAGGGAGCAAGATCCAAACCAGAAAATTATAGACCTGTGAGCTTGACTTCCATAGTGGGTAAGATACTAGAAGGGTTATTAACTGACAGTATTCAGAACTATGTGAAGACAAACAATATTATTAGTAGGATTCAGCATGGTTTTATGAAGAACAGATCATGTCAGACTAATTTACTTGCATTTTATGAAAGAGTAAGTAGTAATTTGGACAAGGGAATTGCTGTAGATGTAGTTTACTTTGATTTTGTAAAAGCCTTTGATACAGTGCCTTACAGCTGGTTACTGCATAAATTAAAAGGCTTCTGTTTGGGACGAGGTATCTGTACATGAATTGAGCACTCGTTACATGATAGATGGCAGAGAGTTGTTGTAAATGGAACCTTTTCAAGTTGGTCTAAAGTTATAAGTGGGGTGCCGCAGGGTTCAGTCCTGGGCCCAATGCTTTTTAATTTGTTTATTAATGATCTTGAAGTAGAAATTGAAAGTAGTGTCTCAATCTTTGCTGATGACACTAAACTATGTAAGGAAATACATACAGAGCTGAATGTTTTTTCTCTGCAGAAGGATTTAGATAAACTTAGTGAATGAGCAGAAAAGTGGCAGATGACATTTAATGTAGATAAATGTAAGGTTATGCATTTGGGCTGTAGAAACAAACTTGCTACATATACTCTAAATGGGAAACAAATTGGGGAATCCTCATTAGAGAAAGATTTAGGAGTACTGATAGACAATAGACTTCACACAGTGTGCAGAGTCACTCAGCTGCTGCAAGAGCAAATAGGGTACTAGCCTCCATAAAAAGAGGTGTAGAAGCAAGGGATGCTAATATTATCCTACCTCTGTATTAATCCTTGGTTAGGCCTCATCTAGAATATGGAGTACAATTTTGGGCGTCAGTTCATAAAAAAGACATTGTTGAAGTGGAAAAGGTGCAAAGACGTGCAACAAAACTGATAAAAGGATTGGAGGATCTGAGTTATAAAGAGAGACTAGCCAAACTGGGTTGTTTACATTAGAGAAGATACGTCTAAGGGGTGATATGATTACCATTTACAAATAAATGCAAGGTCAATACAAAGAACTATCCAATTAATTATTTATGCAAAGAGCTGAGGTAAGAACAAGAGGTCATCCATTAAGAGTAGAGGAAAGGAGCTCTCGACTAAAACAAAGGCAGGGGTTCTTTACAGTAAGGGAGGTAAAGTTTTGGAATTCTTTGCCTCGGGATGTTGTACTTGCAGATATTGCATGTGCTTTCAAAAACGTAATGGATGCCTATCTAGCACAGAACAATACTGAAAATTATGACAGTTGGCTTCAATGCAGATAGGATGTTGATCCGGGGAAATATCTGACTGCCTTTTAGAGTCAGGAAGGAATTTTTTTACCCACTTGGGGCTAAATTGGATATGGTTTCAGAGAGATTTTTTTTTTGCATTCCTCTGTATCAACAGGGGTGTTTTTGACATGGGCTGGACTTGATGGACGCATGTCTTTTTTCAGCCTCATCAACTATGTTACTATGTTACTGTGCTTCTCTCTCTTCATGTAATCCCTGACATAATTGATGATGTTGAGATCAGGACTCTGTGGGGGCCTTACCATCACTTCCAGGACTTCTTGTTCTTCTTTATGCTGAAGATAGTTCATGAAGACTTTGGGGTTGTTGTCAGGCTGCAGATTAAATTTGGAGCCAATCAGATGCCTCCCTGGTGGTATTGTATGATGGATAAATATCTGCCTGTACTTCTCAGAATTGAGGAGACCATTCATTCTGACCAAATATCCAACTCCATTTGCAGAAATGCAGCCCAAAACTTGCAAGGAACCTCCACCATGCCTCACTGTTGCCTGCAGACACTCATTCTTGTACCTCTCTACAGCCCTTTGGCCAACAAACTGCCTTCTGCTACAGACAGATATTTCAGATTTTGAGTCATCAGTCCAGAGCACCTGCTGCCATTTTTCTGCACCCCAGTTCCTGTGTTTCCGTGCATAGTTGAGCCGACTGGTCTTGTTTCCACGTCGAAGATCTGGCTTTTTTTGCTTGCAAGTCTTCCATGAAGACCACTCCTGACCAGACTTCTCTGGCCAGTAGATGGGTGTACCAGGATCCCACTTTTTCCTGCCAATTCTGAGCTGATGCCACTGCTGGACATCTTCCGATTGTGAAGGGAAGTAAACATGATGTGTCTTTCATCTGCTGCACTAAGTAACCTTGTCCGACCACTGCATCAGTGGTACTCAATGTTGCCTCTTTGTAGGTAATGTTTAGGTAATTCTAATTAACCCTTTGAATGCTAATGCTAAAGCATGCCTTCTGGCACTCAAGGGGTTAATTGACAGGTTAAATTCTGTTCAACTTATGTTTGTAGATCAGTGTAACATAGCAGTACTAGAATTTCCAGCTAGTAAGTGAAAGCAGTTTGTTTATAGCAACGGTCAGTGATGAATGGATGAGGCACACCTTGGTAAGTTGTCAGCAGTGCACCTTCAACTGATACCTGTGTCTATACATCATGGCAAGGAAAGTACGGATAAGACCAAAAGAGAATTTCCATCATTTAGTGATAAAAGGTGGTTATAGTGAATGAGGGCCCTTCCGTTACCTGTGATTGCCTGGCACCCAGACCTTAGCACATGCTTCACTAATGGTAGATCAACCCCTGTTGGCGATAAAAGGTACTGCAAATTGTTGAACATTAAAATATAGTAAGCAAAAGATCATTCAGACAATAAATAACCTTTAATTCTGATGGAAACCAACTGCACCACAGGGAACAAATATATATATATACTAGCAGTGTGGGACGGCGTTGCCCGTCTGTTTTTGTTTATGAAAGTTCTGTAAAATGCGTGTGATCACGTTCTGTTTTAGCTCTCCGCCCCCCCCCAGCTGACTTGAACTGACATAGTGTCCTCATAGTGACACACACATCCCATACTGAGACACACATACACCTAGAGTGAGACACACACACACCTAGAGTGAGACACACACACACCTAGAGTGAGACACACACACACACACACACATCCCATAGTGAGACACATACACCTATAGTGAGACACACATACACCTATAGTGAGACACACACACATCTATAGTGACACACACACATACACATGCCATAGTGATACACATACACACACACATCTATAGTGACACACACACATACACCTAGAGTGAGACACACACACATCTATAGTGACACACACACATACACATCCCATAGTGAGACAGACACATACACATCCCATACAGAGACACACACACAGACACACACATACAAATGCCATAGTGATACACACACACACATACACATCCCATACAGAGACAAACACACACATACAAATGCCATAGTGAGACACACATGCCATAGTGACACACACATACACATCCCATAGAGACACACACACATACACACTTACACATACACATCCCATAGAGACACACACACATACACACTTACACATACACATCCCATACAGACACACACACACACACACACACACACATATCCCATACAGATACACACACACATATCCCATACAGAGACACAAACACATGCCATAGTGACACACACACACATTCCATACAGAGACACACACTTGCCATGGTGAGACACACATATACACATCCCCTACATAGACACACACATACACATGTCATAGTGAGACACACACACACATACAAATGCCATAGTGAGACACACACATACACATCCCATACAGAGACACACACACACACACACACATACAAATGCCATAGTGAGACACACATGCCATAGTGACACACACATACACATCCCATAGAGACACATACACACTTACACATACACATCCCATACAGAGACACACACACACATACAAATGCCATAGTGAGACACACACATACACATCCCATACAGAGACACACACACACACACACACACACACACACACACACACACACACACACATACAAATGCCATAGTGAGACACACATGCCATAGTGACACACACATACACATCCCATAGACACACACACACATACACAATTACACATACACATCCCATACAGAGACACACACACACACACACACATATATACACATCTCATACAGAGACACACACATATGCATGCCATAATGAGACACACACACAAATACACATCCCATACAGATACACACACATACACATCCCATAGTGAGACAGACACATATACACATCCCATACAGAGACACACACATACACATCCCATACAGAGAGACACACACGTGCCATAGTGAGACACACACACACACACACACACACACACACACATATCCCATACAGAGACACAAACGCATGCCATAGTGACACACACACACACACACACATCCCATACAGAGACACACACTTTCCATGGTGAGACACACATATACACATCCCATACATAGACACACACATACACATGTTGTAATGTCCCGTGACAAACCACACTGGAGCCAGGCTGTAGATAACGGAGTGGCAACCGGCGCACTTCTTTTATTGAAATAGAGGGTTTGGGGAAGTGCAAGTTCCGGTCAGCTATTGGGAGCTCCTACACTGTGTGACTGCCCAGTCTCACAGTCCGCTCTACACTGACTAACGCGCGCTCTGACGCGCTTCCTGTATCCGCTCTCCCAGCAGCCTCCGTCTCACTGTCGGCTGGTTGCCAAGCAACCAGCCACCGCTCACTCACCGCAGCTCCCTGATAGGAGCGGACATCACACCTCCTTCTTTTCCCTAGAACCAAACACAGACAAACAACAAAACTGAGAAATAGGAAGGGGAAGACAACTGTGACATCCGGACACCTCTGTCTTCAAGGTTTTCTCCAGAATCGCAGCACAACTTCTGGTTCCCAACGCACAGGGGGACGTCTTTCTCTGGCAGGCCGACCACTGGCAGGTTCCGAAGCCGAGGCAGCTTGTACAGACGTGTCTGAGATTCTTGATGCTAGGTCCGGCATGTCGCAGGCTGCAGCTCTGCCTTCCGTTGATGAGGGGCCCGTCTCTTGTGTGTCTCTATTCCTTAGAAGTATCGGGCTGTCAAACTCCCCATCTTCCCCCTCCACCATTGGAACAGCAGCAGACTGGGGAAACCAACTGCGCAGTTGGTCAGCATGACGGCGGCACAACAGGCCTGAATCAGTGCGAAGGACAAAAGAACGGGGACCCTTCACGTCCACAATTGAAGCAGGAACCCATCGAAAAGGACCCCTGTACCACCTGGCTCAGACTCTTGAACCTCAGATGAAGCGAGGGGGTGAACGGTCGGCCTGAAGTTGGGACCTTGAAGGCTCGTGGGCAGCCGGGTGTAACAAGTCCAACTGAGATCGTAAAGGACGGCCAAACATCAACTTCGCTGGGGCTAAACCTGTAGTAGCATGAGGAGTGTTTCTGTAGGCATACAAGAAGGATGCGAGGAAATCTGGAACTGGGGTAGAGAAAGAGGACGCCAACAAGGCGGCCTTCAGAGTGTTTACAAAGCGTTCAGCTAAACTATTGGTGGCCGGATGGCAAGGGGAGGAAGTCTGATGCCGAACCCCAATGGAGTTGAGATACTGTTGAAAAACTTGCGCTGTAAATTGTGGACAGTTGTCTGTCACCACAACCCTGGGTAATCCAAAAGTAGCAAAGATGCGGCGAAGAGCCGACACAGTGGCCTCAGCCGAGGTCGAGGACATAACACAGACCTCCGGCCATTTTGAAAAAGCATCCACCAGCACCAGGTACATTTTACCCCGGACCGATCCAGCAAAGTCCAGATGCAGGCATTCCCACGGAGCAGAAGGAGGAGGCCAGGAGAGGACTGGAGGGGGTGAGGACAGCTTCCTAGATTGATTACACCCCAGACAAGAGCCTACCCAGGAACCAATCTCAGAGTCCAGCGAGGGCCACCAGACATGAGCTCTAGCTGCTTGTTTCATGCGTACGACGCCAGGATGGCCATCATGGAGGAGCTGTAACGTAGTAGTATGCAAAGAGGGAGGGATAATGACACGGGTACCCCACAACAGGCAACCATCTTTCGTTGTAAGTTCCAATTTACGCCTGGCATAAGGCAGTAACTCAGAAGAGACAGAGGAAGGCCATCCAGATTGAACATAGTTGTAGACTGAAGCTAAGAGTGGATCTTGACTGGTCGCCAGGGCCACATCCTGAAAGGTAGTCAGAGACATAAAACAGACACGATGATGTTCAGATGGACATAGAAACTGTGAAAAGTCTCCAGACGACTCTAAGTGAACAGCAGGCAAGGGTAAATGGGACATGGCATCCGCATTAGCATGTTGGGCCTGGGGCCGGTATTGAATAGAATAGTCAAAAGCCCCTAGATATAGGGCGTAGCGTTGAAGCCGAGCTGTAGTAGGAGAGATGCCTTTGTGCGGATTGAAGATGGCCAGCAAGGGCTTATGGTCAGTGACCAAAGTAAAAATGTCTGTCATACAGATATAGAGTAAATTTTTGTAAAGCCCAAATGATAGCCAAAGCCTCCTTATCTATTTGGGCATAATTCCGTTCAGCGGGTGTCAAGGAGTGGGAGGCAAATGCAATAGGACGCTCAGTACCATCAGGAAGGATGTGAGACAGGACCGCCCCCAAGCCATACGGGGAAGCATCACAAGCCAGGGACACCGGTTTTGCCAGATCATAATGCACCAAGACCTGTGACTTATGTAACATGTCCTTAGCCAGCTGGAAAGCTTCCTGACAGGCGGGTGTCCAAGCCCAGGCAGACTTACTCTCCAAAAGATGATGCAAAGGATGGAGGACATGGGCTAAGTTCGGTAAGAACCTGTGATAATAATTCAAAAGTCCCAAAAATGAACGTAGTTGTGAGACATCTGCAGGAGGTGGAGCAAGTAACAATGCTTGGACTTTCTCACTTTGAGTATGCAGACCGTCTTTATCAATGACGTGACCACAGAAATGCAGTTTAGGTTGAAAGAATTGGCATTTGTCTAGATTTGCCCGTAAACCATACTCTTGAAGGCGTTGCAACACCCTGGTGACATTTTGACGATGCTCCTTCTCAGTAGTACCTGTGATAATCATATCATCAAGTAAGCACTTAGTATGCGGAATATCTGCCAGAATTGTATTCATAGTCCGCTGCCAGATGGCCGGTGCGGAGGTGATGCCAAAAACCATACAGTTATACTGAAATAACCCCTTATGGGTATTGATGGTCAGCAATTCCCTACATTCAGGACGGACTTCAAGTTGCAAGTAGGCTTGACGTAAATCTAATTTTGTGAACGTAATGCCACCAGCCAATGATGCAAATAATTCATCTAAGCGTGGCAAAGGGTATTGTTCCACTTGGAGCTGTTGATTTACGGCCACTCTGAAATCACCACATAGGCGGATCTCCCCAGACTTCTTCACGACAGGCACGATGGGAGACGCCCACTCACTACAGGCCACTTTGGAAATGATCCCTTCCTGTTCCAGACGATCCAACTCTTGCTCTACACGACCCCTGAGAGCAAAAGGTACTGTCCGTGCTTTACAAAACTTTGGTGTGGCACCTGGTTTGAGAGTCAATGATGCCATCATGCCTTTGACTTTCCCCAGAGTGGGCTGAAAAACGTCCTGGAAAGTGTGGCACAATTCTGTCACCCATGCTTGAGTCTGTGCCGGAAGACCATCCCCAACAGCATGTACTGGCATAGTCCAGGATGGCATACCCATTATTTTAATCCAAGAACGACCAAACAAGGGAGGGCCGCCCTGTTTTACAACATACAAGGGTACCTTGAAGTCCTTTCCATCATAGTGCACTGTGACCCAGGCATACCCTAGGGGTTTAATGACTTGTCCACTATATGTTCGTAGCTGAACTGACGTCCCCTGTAGGGACAAAAAGATCTTTGCTTGACAGACTTGATCCCAAGTCATGACAGAGACTGCCGAGCCAGTGTCTAGTTCTATCACAGTCTTTCGGCCATTGATGCTCACATGTACCAATAAGGCATCTCGATGATCCCCCAGGTCATGAATACTCAGATGCGCCACCCATTCACCTGGTTCAAACATATCCTCCAGGTCTTGTCGGTGTTCCAAGAAATGTGTAGACTGGCGCCGCATGCCTCTGCGGACAGAAGGTTGTGAGTGTTGGCTCCTACACACTTTACTAAGTGACCCCTCTTCGAACAATTAAAGCAAATTTCGTCTTTAATTTTGCAAGAGGCAGCCGTATGAGCAGCAGATCCACATCTATAACAGCGACGGGCATTTCCCCACTTTGCGGTGTTGGAGTGTGAGGTGTAACTTGATAAACTGGAGTAGAATTGAGCGCCTCCGGATTTGCTTGTAAGTTTGCGGCATTAAGATGAGAAGCATCCTTCTCAGCCATCTCCATCGCCACCGCAATGTCTAAGGCTGATTTCTCTGTCAAATCCTTCTCTGTCAACAACCGTTTTTGTATTCCCTTCTGCAACAGTCCCATGACAAATTGGTCCCGGAGAGCTTCAGCGAGATGGAGTTTAAAATCACACGTTACAGCTAAATGTTTGAGTTCCATCATAAACGATTGAAAGTTCATTCCAGGTTTCTGTTTGCAAGAGTAAAAACGATACCTTTCAGTAATTTGTAATGGAGCTGGCTGGTAGTAGTTGGTTAAAGTGTCCAGCAATGTTTTAAATAGTTTGTCACCAGGCTTTTCCGGAGCTAATAAATCCCTCAACGTGGCAAAGGGTTTCCGACCAACCACTGTGAGGAAAACAGACGTTTGTTTCTCCGGTGGAATGTCGTTAGCGGCCATAAACTGTTCCAACCGGTCTGCGTAAGCCTGCCATGTCTCCTCCCCTTCTTGAAACTCCTGTAGGGAACCGAATGCAGGAACCATCGCCGCCATTCTGTACAAGCGGCAAGCCCCAGGAAAGCAGAGGAACAGGTAAAATGAAGAAGCACAGAAAATTTTTTTTTTTTTTTTTTTTTTTTTTTTTTGAAAGAAGGTGAGAATCACCAGAAATTTAGGTGAGTGGAAAAACACTGGAAATTTTAAGTCCACCGAAAATACAAGGAAAGGTAAGTGTACAGGAACTGTAATGGAACCACAAGGTGTAAATCCATTGAGAGAAATATGTAAATCCAAGGCCGACAGGCAACTGGAAAAGCTCAGCAATTTAGAAAACCACCTGGAAGAGCACCGCGGCCAAGCTCCAGAGCAGCCAGAACTCGGGTCTCTACAGCAATCAGGGCTCTCTTCAAGACGTAGGATCTCAATGGTAGAGGTATAAATGCAAAGTCCCCAGACTCGTCGCCACTGTAATGTCCCGTGACAAACCACACTGGAGCCAGGCTGTAGATAACGGAGTGGCAACCGGCGCACGCTTTTATTGAAATAGAGGGTTTGGGGAAGTGCAAGTTCCGGTCAGCTATTGGGAGCTTCTACACTGCGTGACCGCCCAGTCTCATGGTCCGCGCTACACTGACTAACGCGCGCTCTGACGCGCTTCCTGTATCCGCTCTCCCAGCAGCCTCCGTCTCGCTGTCGGCTGGCTGCCAAGCAACCAGCTCACTCACCGCTCACTCCCAGCAGCTCCCTGATAGGAGCGGACATCACACATGTCATAGTGAGACACACACATCACACATGTCATAGTGAGACACACACACACATACAAATGCCATAGTGAGACACACACACACATACACATCCCATACAGAGAGACACACACACACACAAAAATGCCATAGTGAGACACACATGCCATAGTGACACACACATAAACATCCCATAGAGACACACACACACACACACATACACACTTACATATACACATCCCATAGAGACACACACACATACACACCCCATAGAGCGACACACACATACACATCTCATACAGAGACACACACATATGCATCCCATAGTGAGACACACACGCAAATACACACCCCATATTGAGACACACAGATACACTTCCCATAGTGAGACAGACACATATACACATCCCATACAGAGACACACACATACACATCCCATACAGAGAGATACACACGTGCCATAGTGAGACACACACACACACACACACATATCACACACACACACACACACACACACACACACATATCTATATATATAAAAGAGAAAGGCTCATTGCATAATTTATGTCTCCTCAGGAGACACACACACCCAGGGGTGGCAATAAGGAGGGGTTACTGTTCCCATTGGGTGATTCAATGGGGGTGTGATTTTCATACCAATTGCAGTGGCCGAAGGGAGTTGGCCCACCCCCACTATGCAGCCCGCCCACCACTATCAAAGTCAGAAAAAAACAATATGGCCGCCACTTGCTCCTACACCACAGACAAACGCACACATGCCCCACTCACACAGCACCAAACTCACACACATGCCCCACTCACACAGCACCAGACACACACACATGCCCCACTCACACAGCACTACACACACACACACACACACACACACATGTCCCACTCACAGACACACAAATGCCCCACTCACACACACAAAAGCCAGAAAGAAATATGGCTGACACACAGTCACTCACCCTGACTCCCAGTGGCCTCAGCAGGACCTGTACTACAGCCACTGAGGAACAAAATGGCACTCAAAGGGTTAAGGTAGGCCCTCATTGCTCAATTATTTCTTCACTGTCATCATTTGCCATACAAGACACAGGACAGCCATCAGGTAAACACTTAACCCACTGACTGCCACAGGGTTGTGTATCAAGTTTTACCCCTCAGGGAGTGTGTTCAAACCTCTCACACTGTAAACTTGCATTTCCCTCCCACTTCTCCTCCTTCTCCAGCCTATTACTAACACTTTTCCACATTTCTCTTAAGCCCCGCCCCCTACTCACGATTAAGCCCTGCCCCCTTTAACCCAAATTGCCCCATTGCTCTCTCCACATCAGCACCACATGTGGGACTCCACAATTAAAAGTTCCCAGGTATTACACACACACAAATGCCCCAGTCACACAGCACCAAACACACACAGAAAGCCAAAAAGAAATATGGCTGACACACAGTCACTCACCCTGACTCCCAGTGGCCTCAGCAGGTCCTGTAGTACAGCACCAGGGGAACACAATGGCACTCAAAGGGTTAAGGTAGGCCCTCATTGATGAATTCTTTCTTCACTGTCATTTGCCATGCAAGATACAGGACAGACAGCCATCAGGTACACACTTAACCCACTGACTGCCACAGGGTTGTGTATCAAGTTTTACCCCTCAGGGAGTGTGTTCAAACCCCTCACACTGTAAACTTGCATTTCCCTCCCACTTCTCCTCCTTCCCCAGCCTATTACTAACACTTTTCCACATTTCTCTTAAGCCCCGCCCCCTACTCACGATTAAGCCCCGCCCACTTTTAACCCAAATTGCCCCATTTGTCTCTCCACATCAGCACCACATAACTCCCCTCCAGAGACAACACAAATCAAAGTTCCCAGGTATGAACACACTTCCCACTGCTATTTAACTCTGACATGCACAACTCATGCGTGCATGTGTTTCTGCGCATATATGTTGCGTGTGTGTGTACATCTCTGCTACATATTTTTGTGCATGTGTGCATCTCTGGTGTGTGTGTGTGTGCATGTCTTTTGCATGTCTCTGCCGCTCACTGTGTGTATATGTCTGCCTGTGTGTTGCATATTTCTGTGTTTATCAGTGTGTCTACATTTCACACACGTGCGCCCAACAGTCATAACATGACGGCCAACGCCGTCCCACATAGTGTATAAGCGCCCAACATGTGTCACTTAACCCTTTCACTGCCAGAGGACTATACAACTCATTACACAGCAATGTGTTGCGTACCTCTCTCACACTCAGAGTTAAAGTGCTTCACTCCAACCAACTGCTACACTAGGTCTGTATAATGCAGTAACCCTACAGCCCTGTATTTCATGTCTACTTCACTGTCTATGTATAATCATTTCTACCCCTCACCCATTACTTTACTTTAACACTTCACTGTCCCTCCTCTCCTCAATCTCTCATCTCCTCCTCCCTTGTCATCCCCACTCACCTATCCCCTAGCCATTCATCCATACTCCCAATCTCGCCATTTTACTCCCACATCACTATTACATTATCTATCACTGCATCTGTCACTTAACCCTCTGTCTGCCAACCTATTTCTTCAAATGTACTGCAGTATCCACTGCTGTAATCTAAATTATTCCTTTACTCACAAACATCTTCTCACTGTGACCTTCACCAACTACATAGCACACTCACTTCAACTGTAAGGATACAAGGCCTTATTCATCAAGTAACACAGCACACTCACTTCAACTGTAAGGATACAGGGCCTTATTCATCAAGTAACACAGCACACTCACTTCAACTGTAAGGATACAGGGCCTTATTCATCAAGTAACACAGCACACTCACTTCAACTGTAAGGATACAGGCCCTTATTCACCAAGTAACACAGCACACTCACTTCAACTGTAAGGATACAGGGCCTTATTCATTAAGTAACACAGCACACTCACTTCAACTGTAAGGATACAGGACCTTATTATCAAGTAACACAGCACACTCACTTCAACTGTAAGGATACAGAACCTTATTATCAAGTAACACAGCACACTCACTTCAACTAGGCTTGCCACCCAGCTGGTATTTTACCGGCACAGCCAGTAATTAGGACCTTAGAGCCGGTGCCTGTATATCTACCGGTATTTGTTTGTGCGACGTGTCCAGAGTCAGTCTCCTCCACTCAGCCCTATATGCCAGCTGCTCATGTGGCTCGCTTAAAGTCGTCAGCGTCCACACACCATCACCAGTCAATGAGTGAAGAGTATTTGGACATCAATGGTCCTCAATGGCTGGCTGGTGTGTCACGCTTGCCTGATGTATGTGTCTGAGTCTTGTGACTGACAACGGGGAGTCAGGGGTTGCGGCAGTATGCAGGCGCTGTGAGAGTGTCAATGCTCAGAGACTGTGGTGCATTGTGCACAGGAGGCAGTCTGGTCAGAATCCACTGGACCACTCCATGTCTGCGGCCTACACGCTTCAGCTCATCCTCGGTCTCTCCTGCTCCCCGGCTCCAGCTCTGGCAGAACTTGTAAGTAAACAGCACCGCCCTCAGCACGCACACACTTCCAGGTATGATGTGACAGAGTCGGTAGAAGGCCAGAAGAAGCGGGCCTAGTGTTAATAATCCCTTATTGGTAGGCACTCAGTTGTCCTTGGCCAAGTGTAGGCAACCTACAGCTCTTCAGCTATAGCTGACTGGTGGAGAGGATGGGAGCCGTTTTTTATCAAAGTTAAACCATCCCCAAACATGTATTTACAACTTAAAAAAGTGCTACAGCCCATCTGCGAAAAATTTAGAAAAAAAATATATTACAGTATGTAACTGATGACCTTTATGATGGTCGCTCTGCTTTATTTTACAGAGGTACATATGGTTACTGAGACAGTTCAGGGCATTTCTGTAATGAATCTTAGCAATAACAGATAATGTCACTGCTACGATTGTCTCAATGGGATGTAGATATTTGTGTATTTAAGATCTTAGTGATTTGTACAGGTAACACGATGTGCATCTATGTCACACCTGTAGTACACATGTACTGAGCGAGAAAAGTAAGTAAATGTTGTGTCCTGTCTGTGTAGAAACACTGGGCCTTATATATACAGGCAAAGTAGATCCGTTCTGGGCAAACCATCTGCACTATAGAGGACAAATAGGGCCTTCAATGCAGCGCAATGTATTCCAGTATTCAAGCAACTTGACTAGGCCTCAAAGGCTTAATTGGGAGGTCTGATCACCTTTGTGTGTAGGGGATCCTTCACCACTCTGGCCTGGGAGAGCTTAGTTTGAGAGAGAGAGTGAGTGCTTAGTCTGAGAGAGACAGAGAGTGCTTAGTCTGAGAGAGACAGAGTGTTTAGTCTGATAGAGAGAGACAGAGAGTGCTTAGTCTGAGAGAGAGAGAGAGTGCTTAGTCTGAGACAGAGAGAGTGCTTAGTCTGAGTGAGAGTGCTTAGCCTGAGAGTGGTCATGCAACATTGAGTGGTTCTGCCCCTTTTTTGGCTCCTCCCTTTTGTGACTCCGCCCTCACACAGCTATGGCCGGTATTTTTTTTTAGGAAAATGTGGCAACCCTAACTTCAACTGTAAGGATACAGGGTCTTATTCATCAAGTAACACAGCACACTCACTTCAACTGTAAGGATACAGGGCCTTATTCATCAAGTAACACAGTGCACTCAATTCAACTATAAGGATACAGGGTCTTATTCACCATGTAACACAGCACACTCACTTCAACTGTAAGGATACAGGGCCTTATTCATTAAGTAACACAGCACACTCACTTCAACTGTAAGGATACAGGACCTTATTATCAAGTAACACAGCACACTCACTTCAACTGTAAGGATACAGAACCTTATTATCAAGTAACACAGCACACTCACTTCAACTAGGCTTGCCACCCAGCTGGTATTTTACCGGCACAGCCAGTAATTAGGACCTTAGAGCCGGTGCCTGTATATCTACCGGTATTTGTTTGTGCGACGTGTCCAGAGTCAGTCTCCTCCACTCAGCCCTATATGCCAGCTGCTCATGTGGCTCGCTTAAAGTCGTCAGCGTCCACACACCATCACCAGTCAATGAGTGAAGAGTATTTGGACATCAATGGTCCTCAATGGCTGGCTGGTGTGTCACGCTTGCCTGATGTATGTGTCTGAGTCTTGTGACTGACAACGGGGAGTCAGGGGTTGCGGCAGTATGCAGGCGCTGTGAGAGTGTCAATGCTCAGAGACTGTGGTGCATTGTGCACAGGAGGCAGTCTGGTCAGAATCCACTGGACCACTCCATGTCTGCGGCCTACACGCTTCAGCTCATCCTCGGTCTCTCCTGCTCCCCGGCTCCAGCTCTGGCAGAACTTGTAAGTAAACAGCACCGCCCTCAGCACGCACACACTTCCAGGTATGATGTGACAGAGTCGGTAGAAGGCCAGAAGAAGCGGGCCTAGTGTTAATAATCCCTTATTGGTAGGCACTCAGTTGTCCTTGGCCAAGTGTAGGCAACCTACAGCTCTTCAGCTATAGCTGACTGGTGGAGAGGATGGGAGCCGTTTTTTATCAAAGTTAAACCATCCCCAAACATGTATTTACAACTTAAAAAAGTGCTACAGCCCATCTGCGAAAAATTTAGAAAAAAAATATATTACAGTATGTAACTGATAACCTTTATGATGGTCGCTCTGCTTTATTTTACAGAGGTACATATGGTTACTGAGACAGTTCAGGGCATTTCTGTAATGAATCTTAGCAATAACAGATAATGTCACTGCTACGATTGTCTCAATGGGATGTAGATATTTGTGTATTTAAGATCTTAGTGATTTGTACAGGTAACACGATGTGCATCTATGTCACACCTGTAGTACACATGTACTGAGCGAGAAAAGTAAGTAAATGTTGTGTCCTGTCTGTGTAGAAACACTGGGCCTTATATATACAGGCAAAGTAGATCCGTTCTGGGCAAACCATCTGCACTATAGAGGACAAATAGGGCCTTCAATGCAGCGCAATGTATTCCAGTATTCAAGCAACTTGACTAGGCCTCAAAGGCTTAATTGGGAGGTCTGATCACCTTTGTGTGTAGGGGATCCTTCACCACTCTGGCCTGGGAGAGCTTAGTTTGAGAGAGAGAGTGAGTGCTTAGTCTGAGAGAGACAGAGAGTGCTTAGTCTGAGAGAGACAGAGTGTTTAGTCTGATAGAGAGAGACAGAGAGTGCTTAGTCTGAGAGAGAGAGAGAGTGCTTAGTCTGAGACAGAGAGAGTGCTTAGTCTGAGTGAGAGTGCTTAGCCTGAGAGTGGTCATGCAACATTGAGTGGTTCTGCCCCTTTTTTGGCTCCTCCCTTTTGTGACTCCGCCCTCACACAGCTATGGCCGGTATTTTTTTTTAGGAAAATGTGGCAACCCTAACTTCAACTGTAAGGATACAGGGTCTTATTCATCAAGTAACACAGCACACTCACTTCAACTGTAAGGATACAGGGCCTTATTCATCAAGTAACACAGTGCACTCAATTCAACTATAAGGATACAGGGTCTTATTCACCATGTAACACAGCACACTCACTTCAACTATAAGGATACAGGGCCTTATTCATCAAGTAACACAGTGCACTCAATTCAACTATAAGGATACACGGTCTTATTCATCATGTAACACAGCACACTCACTTCAACTGTAAGGATACAGGGCCTTATTCATCAAGTAACACAGCACAGTCACTTCAACTGTAAGGATACAGGGACTTATTCGCCAAGTAACACAGCACACTCACTTCAACTGTAAGTATACAGGGTCTTATTCATCAAGTAACACAGCACACTGACTTCAACTGTAAGGATACAGGGCCTTATTCACCAAGTAACATAGCACACTCACTTCAACTGTAAGGATACAGGGTCTTATTCATCAAGCTGAAGAGCTGCAATTAAAACATTTTTACAACTCTTATCAGCATATCTACATCACTACTGCGTCTGTCACACACTTTCTACATATCTGACATACGTCATGTATGTGTGTGTGTCTCCGTATGTATGCGTTTCATAGGGAGACATACATACACATGTCATACTTAGACACACATACACAACCCATAGTGACACACATCCCATACTGAGACTTACACAGTGTCCCCATAGTGTGAGACATACACACACAACAGTGGTCTTGAGTCCTATGCAATGACACACACAGAGCAGGTCAGAGTATTTCTCCCAGCAGCACTACTTCCTGTATAGTGGAGGAGGTGGGGTGGTTGCTATGCAACCAGCAGACATGGCTCTGTGCAAGTAGGAAAGGTTGTAGGGAGGGGAATCACGTGAAGTAAGAATTATTTGGCTGTTATTTTGTTTGAGGAGATCAAACAGTGTGGTGTAAACCTGTAGTCATTAGTAGGAGCTCAGCAGTGTTTCAGTAGGGAAGCAGAAACACAGTTGCAGCCTTAACCATTTGAGTGCCAGAAAGGAATCACATGCATTGGGTTTCAATGCGTGGGATACCTTTATGGCACTGTGTGTTTGATGCTGTGTGTGTGTGTGTGTGTTTGATGCTGTGTGTGTGTGTGTGTGTTTGATGCTGTGTGTGTTTGTGTGTGATGCTGTGTGTGTTTGTGTGTGATGCTGTGTGTGTTTGATGCTGTGTGTGTTTGATGTTGTGTGTGTGTGATGCCGTGTGTGTTTGATGCTGTGTGTTTGTGTTTGATGCTCTGTGTGTGTGTGATGGTGTGTGTGTGTTTGATGCTGTGTGTGTTTGATGCTGTGTTTTTGTGTCTGATGTTGTGTGTGTTTGATGCTATGTTTGATGCTGTGTGTGTGTGTTTGATGCTGTGTGTGTGTTTGGTGCTGTGTGTGTTTGATGTTGTGTGTGTGTGTGTTTGATGCTGTGTTGATGCTGTGTGTGTGTTTGATTGTGTGTGTGTGTGTGTTTGGTGCTATGTGTGTGTCTTTAGTGCTGTCTTTGATGCTGTGTGTGTGTTTGATGCTGTGTGTGTTTGGTGCTGTGTGTGTGTGTGTTTGGTGCTGTGTGTGTGTGTTTAGTGGTATGTGTGTGTTTGTTTTGTGCTGTGTGAGTGGGGCATGTGTGTATTAGGGTGGTGTAGGAGCAAGTGGCAGCCATTTTGTTTTTTTTCCTCAGTTGGATAGTGGTGGGCAGGCTGGAGAGTGGGAGCGGGCCAACTCCCTGCATGATTTTCACAGAAGTACCAGTACTGCAACTCCTGTGAAAATCACGCCCCCATTGAATCACCCAATGGGAGCAGTAACTTCTCCTTACTGCCACCCCTGGGTGCGTGTGTCTCCTGAGGAGACATAAATTATGCAATGAGCCTTTCTCTTTTATATATATAGATATATACAGTACTGTGCAAAAGTAAGAATGCTGTTAAAAAATATGATAGTTTATTTTTCTCAATTAACAAAACAATAGTGAGTGAACAGAAGAAAAATCTAAATCAAATAAATATTTGGTGTGACCACCCTTTGCCTTCAAAACAGCATCAGTTCTTCTAGGTATACTCGGAAGGTAGTTTGTTCCAAACATCTTGGACAACTAACCACAGTTCTTCTGTGGATATAGGCACCTCAGATGCTAAACACAAAGAAGAGACTGGAAAAGGTTATGGTGAATAAAGCACCTGGACCTGACCGTATGCACCCAAGGGTTCTTACGGAATTTAGTTCAGTAATAGCAAGACCATTATCCTTAATAGTTACTGATTCACTTTAATCAGGCAAAGTGCCCTGTGATTGGAGGAAAGCTGATGTAGTTCCATTGTTTAAAAAGGGAGCAAGATCCAAACCAGAAAATTATAGACCTGTGAGCTTGACTTCCATGGTGGGTAAGATACTAGAAGGGTTATTAACTGACAGTATTCAGAACTATGTGAAGACAAACAATATTATTAGTAGGATTCAGCATGGTTTTGTGAAGAGTAGATCATGTCAGACTAATTTACTTGCATTTTATGAAAGAGTAAGTAGTAATTTGGATAGGGGAATTGCTGTAGATGTAGTTTACTTTGATTTTGTAAAAGCCTTTGATACAGTGCCTTACAGCAGGTTACTGCATAAATTAAAAGGCTTCTGTTTGGGACGAGGTATCTGTACATGAATTGAGCACTCGTTACATGATAGACGGCAGAGCGTTGTTGTAAATGGAACCTTTTCAAGTTGGTCTAAAGTTATAAGAGGGGTGCCGCAGGGTTCAGTCCTGGGCCCAATGATTTTTAATTTGTTTATTAATGATCTTGAAGTAGAAACTGAAAGTAGCATCTCAATCTCTGCTGATGACACTAAGCTGTGTAAGGAAATACATACAGAGCTGAATGTTTTTTCTCTGCAGAAGGATTTAGATTAACTGAGTGAATGAGCAGAAAAGTAGCAGATGACATTTAATGTAGATAAATGTAAGGTTATGCATTTGGGCTGTAGAAACAAACTTGCTACATATACTCTAAATGGGAAACAACTTGGGGAATCCTCATTAGAGAAAGATTTAGGTGTACTGATAGACAATAGACTTCACAGCAGTGTGCAGAGTCACTCAGCTGCTGCAAGAGCAAATAGGGTACTAGCCTGCATAAAAAGAGGTGTAGATGAAAGGGATGCTAATATTATCCTACCTCTGTATAAATCCTTGGTTATGCCTCATCTAGAATATGGAGTACAATTTTGGGCGTCAGTTCATAAAAAAGACATTGTTGAAGTGGAAAAGGTGCAGAGATAAAGGGATTGGAGGATCTGAGTTATAAAGAGAGACTAGCCAAACTGGGTTGTTTACATTAGAGAAGATACGTCTAAGGGGTGATATGATTACCATTTACAAATAAATGCAAGGTCAATACAAAGAACTATCCAATGAATTATTTATGCAAAGAGCTGAGGTAAGAACAAGAGGTCATCCATTAAGAGTAGAGGAAAGGAGCTCTCGACTAAAACAAAGACAATGATTCTTTACAGTAAGGGAGGTAAAGTTTTGGAATTCTTTGCCTCGGGATGTTGTACTTGCAGATATTGCATGTGCTTTCAAAAACGTAATGGATGCCTATCTAGCACAGAACAATACTGAAAATTATGACAGTTGGCTTCAATGCAGATAGGATGTTGATCCGGGGAAATATCTGACTGCCTTTTAGAGTCAGGATGGAATTTTTTTACCCACTTGAGGCTAAATTGGAAATGGCTCCAGAGGGCTGTTTTTGCCTTCCTCTGGATCAACAGGGGTGTTTTTGACATGGACTGGACTTGATGGACGCATGTCTTTTTTCAGCCTCATCAGCTATGTTACTATGTTACTGTGCTTCTCTCTCTTCATGTAATCCCTGACATAATTGATGATGTTGAGATCAGGACTCTGTGGGGGCCTTACCATCACTTCCAGGACTTCTTGTTCTTCTTTATGCTGAAGATAGTTCATGATGACTTTGGGGTTGTTGTCAGGCTGCAGGTTAAATTTGGAGCCAATCAGATGCCTCCCTGGTGGTATTGTATGATGGATAAATATCTGCCTGTACTTCTCAGCATTGAGGAGACCATTAATTCTGACCAAATCTCCACATCCATTTGCAGAAATGCAGCCCAAAACCTGCAAGGAACCTCTACCATGTTTCACTGTTGCCTGCAGACACTCATTCTTGTAAATCTCTACAGCCCTTCAGCGAACAAACTGCCTTCTGCTACAGACAAATATTTCAAATTTTGAGTCATCAGTCCAGAGCACCTGCTGCCATTTTTCTGCACCCCAGTTCCTGTGTTTTCCTGTATAGTTGAACCGACTGGTCTTGTTTCCACGTCGGAGATCTGGCTTTTTGCTTGCAAGTCTTCCATGAAGACCACTCCTGACCAGACTTCTCTGGACAGTAGATGGGTGTACCAGGATCCCACTTTTTCCTGCCAATTCTGAGCTGATGGCACTGCTGGACATTTTCCGATTGTGAAGGGAAGTAATCATGATGTGTCTTTCATCTGCTGCACTAAGTATCCTTGTCCGGCCACTGCATCAATGGTACTCAATGTTGCCTCTTTGTAGGTAATTTTTAGGTAATTCTAATTAACCCTTTTAATGATCGAGCATGCCTTCTGGCACTCAAGGGGTTAATTGATAGGTTAAATTCTGTTCAACTTACGTCTGTAGATCAGTGTAACATAGCGGTACTAGAATTTCTAGCTAGTAAGTGAAAGCAGTTTGTTTATAGCAACGGTCAGTGATGAATGGATGAGGCACACCTTGGCAAGTTGTCAGCAGTGCACCTTCAACTGATACCTGTGTCTATACATCAAAGGCAAGGAAAGTACAGATAAGACCAAAAGAGAATTTCCATCATTTAGTGATAAAAGGTGGTTTTAATGAATGAGGGCCCTTCCGTTACCTGTGATTGCCTGGGACCCAGAGCTTAGCCCCAGCTGCACTAATGGTAGATCAGCCCCTGTTGGTGATAAAAGGAACTGCAAATTGTTGAACATTAAAACATAGTAAGCGATGGACCATTCAGACAATAAATAACTTTTAATCCTGGGGGAAACCAACTGCACCACAGGGAACACACACACACATATATATATATATATATATATATATATATATATATATATATATATATATATATATATATATATATACTAGCAATGTGGGACAGGGTTGGCCATCATGTTATGACCGTTGGGTGTACGTGTGTGAAATGTAGACACACTGATAAACACAGACATATGCAACACACAGTGAGCGGCAGAAACATGCAAAAGACATGCACATACACAGACAGACCGGAGATGCACACATGGACACACATATGTAACAGAGATGTATACACACACGCAACATACATGCGTAGTCACACGTGTGCAACAGATATGCACACACACAGGTAACAGATATGCACACACACACACATGCAACAGACGCTACAGACACCCACACGCTACAGATACACGCACACACTACAGAGACCAGCACACACACACGCTACAGACATATGTACACACACACTACAGACACACACAGCAGACACACACACACAACAGACACATGCAGACACGCACACAACCGATATACGCACACACATACGCAACAGACATACAGACACACACAGACATGCAACAGACGTATACAGACATGCAACAGATATACACAGACACACAACAAACATACACACACACGTGGAACAGACACACACAGACACACAACAGATACACAGACATGCAACAGACATACACACACACACACACACACAACAGACATACACACACAGAGGGGACACTGACACAGTGATAGGCGCCCCCCGTGTGTGGAGGTTCCGGCTCTTGCTGGTTCTCCGAATCTGTTGGATCTGAATGTAGAAGTGTGGGCTGTGGCCACCCTGGGATTAGTGTAGGAGCGTTACAGTGCTGTGCAGGTAATCTTTATTTCTCCTTTACTTTGGGCCAGAATAGCAGTATTATGCCTGTGTGTGTTTGGGTTGTTCAAATGGAAAGCAGAAAATAAAAGGAGCTTTATATCAGCATGTTAACCCTTTAAATGCCAGAGGGCGTTGCAATGCATTGTGCACTCCTCTGGCACTTAAAGGGTTAAGGTATAGAGAGGCATGTCAAAGATAAATAGCAGTGGGAAGTGTATTCATACCTGGGAACTCTGACTTGTGTAGTCCCTGGAGGGGAGTCATGTGGTGCTGATGCGGAGAGGCCAATGGGGCAATTTGGGTTAAAAGTGGGTGGGGCTTAATCACGAGTAGGAGGTGGGGCTTAACATAAATGTGGAAAAGTGTGAGGGGCTTGAACACACTCCCTCCTATGCTTCTGGTATGTCCTGAGGGGTTAGACTTGATACACAACCCTGTGGCAGTCAGCGGGTTAAGTGTGTACCTAATGGCTGCCTGTCCTGTGTCTTGGCTGAGGCCACTGGGAGTCAGAGTGAGTGACTGTGTGTGTCAGACATATTTCTTTCTGGTTTTGTGTGTGAGTGTTTATTTTGTGCTGTGTGTGTGTGTGTCTGGTGCTGTGTGAGTGGGGCATGTGTGTGTGTAATACCTGGGAACTTTTACTTGTGGAGTCCCTCATGTAGTGCTGATGTGGAGAGAGCAATGAGGGAATTTGGGTTAAAAGTGGGTGGGGGTAAAATGCGAGCGGGGCGGGGTTTAACAGTAGCAGAAGCACCACCTCAGGAACCCCTCATTCCATGAAGTCCACAATATGAAGATACTTCACTCAGGATCCTCAAGCTAAGTATGTTGCTATCTGTCGTCTGTGCAAAAAGCACGTGAGCTGGGGGAAGCATGCTCACACCTAGGCATGTCTTCTATGACATCCCACCTGAAGCACAACCACAAGTCTGACTGGTAGACACACTATCAGCAGGCCAAAGGTACCACAACTAGCAGCAGCAGAAGCACTTTCAAAAAATTCCCAGGGCTCTAGGGCAGAAAAAAAGATGTAGCGAAGTTATTTATGCGTCCGAGAGTATGCTACTGCCAACAGTTAGTTCACTCCAAATAACACCTATGGCTCCTGCTGCAGAGGAGTATGATGACTCTGGCTTTGCTGTAGGAGATGGCAAGACCCAACATTGGTGGTGGTGGCAGCACATCTCTTTGGGACTTGTTCCCTGAGTATGGGTTGGTAACTGACACACAGGAACACAATGTAGCTCCTAAAAGTGGTCCCACTGCATGTGAGATGATTTCTGCATACTTGCAGGATATCTATGTTTGAAGCAGAAACAATGACCCCATGGATTACTGGCAAACAAAGCAGCGTGGGTGGCTAACATTGGCACGTACTGCAGTGGAAACCATCAGTTGTCCTCCAACAAGTGTTGAGTCTGAGAGGGTTTTCAGTGTGGCTGGTTATATTGTCAATGACAGCAGGACACGGCTATCAAGCATCAATGTTGGGAAACTACATTTCTAAAAATGAACCATCATTTCACACCATCTGAGTATCAGGTAGCAGAAACTACACATGACAGACAAAGCCAGGACAAATATATTAACAGCAGCACAGGTGAGGAGGAGGGATATGAAGAAGGGCTGCCACCATCTACCCCACTTGGGATCACTGCTACGTCCGATAAGTAATGTGTGTCAATAATCTGAAAAGGAGGATAGCGTATGATAATGGTAAAAATACATACACAAATCACACCATGCCAGTCCCCCACCACCACCACCACTACCATACACATCTGCCACATTGTAGGTTTTACTTTATTTTTTTAATTATTTGACATCATTATGAATATGTTCCAGTGTCACTTAAGCCGGAAGTTAGTGTTGTGGGCAAAGGACAAATGCATTCTGCATGCTAACACATTTTTCAAGCCATATGTTGCTGTAGGACTCACAACTTTGACTTTCAGCCACTTATTTCTAAACTTTAACCCTCAGAAGAAGTAATATTGCAGTGGGAAATGTAGTACCTACAGGAAATATAGGAGAAAAAATTGTTAAAATAGATGAAAAGGAGGACATGTTTGCATAGGTGGAAATTTTTTTGTGGAAAAAGTAAAAAATCTGCGAGTTTTCATGAAAAGTCATGCAGGAAATTTTTCACACTTTTCGCTATATGCTTCTCACCCCAATAAATGGTCCACATTGTCAATTCCCTATTTAGGAGTTTCCATACCAGCTCACTGGCGTGACATTTATGGTCTGAATTTTCCCTCTTTAGTTCAATCGATTCAGAAAGATCTATTTAAATGGAGCAAACTATATATGGAGAATTCCTGCAGTGGATAGGGAGAATTCATGCAGTGCATACTGCCACGCTTCCTCTATCTGTTCCAAACCCTTCCTGTTCATATACCTCATTCTTTTTTTGTTAAGGCCTCACGTATATTTTTTTTCCTTTATTTGGGGAAATAAGAAACCCTGTATTAATGCCAACACTCTGACTAGACATAAACTGGTAGGGGGATTGGATTTTCCTGACCTTAGACGGTACCATCTTGTAGCCATCCTTGCCTCCAGTTTGGACTGCAAACACAACTGCAGCGACAAACTGTGGGTACAGATTGAGAGCTCCTCTTGTCAACCTGATCCATTGCAAATAATTTCAGCAAGGTTTACCCCTAACCTTGAAAATAACTGTGCTGAGTCTCAACTACTGTGCCTGGTTGTCATGTACCAGGTCCCAACCTCTTCTACGGCTTCCCTCTCCTGTAGCTCCTATTTTCTCTAATTCTAAATCCCCTTACACTCTTTCGTCGTCCCAGTTCCAATTATGGAATGCCATACCCGATCTGACTCTTCATCAATTATTCCTGTACGGCAAGCTCCTTCATTTCAAGAGCATTAAAATGCACTATAACTTACCCCCGTCCAAAATTTGGAGATATTTCCAAATTAAACATTTCCTTTCAAAACCCAAGTTTGAATCCGGTGCCTCCTGCCCACTTACAACATTTGAAAGCCTCTTTGATGTTCCACCAAAGATGAAACAAGGATTTCTTGGAAAGCTTTGTTGTATTCTGTCCACCAAAACAGTAGCTGAGAAACCAAGCTATGCAGCGGCTTGGGAGAAGAGTCTTTAGATATCTGGAAAAATACTCATAAATCTTCCATCATTACCCATAACGTTGAAATGACCTGCAAAATGTTATTCCGGTGGTATTATACTCCATCGAGACTACATACTTTGGATCCCAACTACTCTCCTCTCTGTTGGACCTGTCTTTCTTCCCCTGATACCTTTCTACACATTTTGCCCATTACTTACACAATTCTGGTCAAACTGCCTCTACCAAATTGAAGTTTTATTAAATATTTCTCTCTCTCGAGAGGACCCTGGCAGGTTATTCTCTTCAGGAACTTACTCCCCCTCCACACACTTCTTTGGCCAAAAAAGATTTGTGTTTTCTATGCTTAATGCGACAAAAGCCCTCATCTCCCTACATTGGAAATCTATGTCCCCTCCTACCCTGTCCTCATGGACACAAAAAGTAGAGGAACAGATTCTATTTATACGATTAGCATGGATCAAGAAAGGCTGGGACCCTAATTCCCTTACTGACATTACGAACCAATGGATGTTTAACCGCAGCCAGATGAATACAGACAATCACTGATGGAGATCTTCCCTACACATGTGCTTTAAAATTCCCATTGTGATGCTTTAGACTGATGCCGTCCACTCCTCCTTTACTTCCCCCCACTTTTTTCTATTCCCTCACCTCTATCTATTTTCTCTTTCTCTACTACTTACTATCCTAGATACAAAGTCAGACTTTACTTGCACCAGATAACTCATGTGCTGTACTTCTCTAAGTTGTGTGGAATTCAGTTCTAATGTTTTGCATCTCTTGTATCACTTATGCCATGTCTTCTAATTTTCAGTTATGCATTATCTGTACCCAACAATGTAACATTGCTTGATACTGTAGTGCTATGACTTATTGAAAACAAAAAGAGGCGGAGGGGAGGGAGGACGATCTCCCAGACCGCCAACCCTCTATACTTATTAACAGCTGGTGGGCCCAATCAGGAGAAGAGAGGACAGCTCAACGAAGGATCTAAGGAGATATGTGTCAGGGAATGTAGTAAGTTATGAAGGGGAGACTGAAGAGGTCGGTAAGGATGCAGCTGGGTGGTGTGATAACCAGAGGGACCAGGTATTGTTAAAGGAGGGGAGATAATCTGTAAAAAATGCAAGAAGTCTCTCCATTTGTATGTAATAATCAACGTTGGAATACAATGCAGATAAAGTGGGGCATTCAGGTTTCCCCAATTAAGTAGAATCCAGTATTTTGCCTTGTTAAGGAGAGTCATCACACAAGATCTACATTTGGTAATAATGCTAAGATCTGGGCTTTGACTATAAGAGAATGAACATAGAAGAGGCTCTAAAGTAAGTGATATGTTAAGGGCACAATTTATCTGTGTACAAAGTAATGACCAGTATACTTGGACAAACCCACCAGATATGTGACATAGAGCCTTGTTCTCTATGACAGCACCAGCAGAGGGCAGAGAACGAGGGGAAGAAAGTGGATAGTTGAGGGGTATTGTATACCACCGAGTAAGGAGTTTATAATTCATGAGTTTTGTGTTGGAGTCGTATGCTGTCATGTAGTTTGCGGAATATTTAATTTCAGACAGGAATATTCAGAGTTACCCCAGGTTCTTTCTCCCAAAGAGCTAAGAAATTATAATTGGAAGTGGGTAGAACTTTAGATAATAGGGAGCAGCAAAAGGAAAGAGGATGGAGTGTTGCCTGGGGATTAGATATATATTTTTCAAAGAGAGTCAAGTCTCTCCACCAAGGGAGAGATGGGTTTACCAGTTTCCCTGCAGCATCTATCATGGGTATATCAGAATCAGAGTGAGATAAGAATTGATTGAGGGATAACCTACGTAAGGGTATAAGAATGGGATTATCAAGTCCTGCCGGGAAATCTGGGTTACCTATATTTGATTTCAGAGGAGAAGGGAATGGGAATAGATTAAAGGGATAGTAATACTTAAAATGTAAAAAAAAATATGTTGTAGGGTTTATCCCCCTGAGTAAAACAAGAGTACTCCCACTGCTGAAAGGTGTTCCATTCAAAAGTTATTAATTTTCAAAGTTGAATTTTTTAGGTGCAATATCACAGTGGCCTGAAATTGTACAGTGGCGCTGTTGCTACACCATCCTATGGAGATTTATGGTCCCGGGACCAGAGCTGTCCAAAGGATCGTGTAGCAGCAGAGCCACTGTACAATTTCAGGCCACTGTTATATTGCACCTAAAAAAAATTCAACTTTGAAAATTAATAACTTTTGAATGAAACACCTTTCAGCAGTGGGAGTACTCTTGTTTTACTCAGGGGGATAAACCCTACAACATATTTTTTTTTACATTTTAAGGATTACTATCCCTTTAAGGTATTAAAAAACCTCCAGGTTTTGATTAGATGCCCAAGAATTATGTGATCAAGGCAGGTTTGTATAGGAGATATAGAAGAGGACCAGCAAATTTGTAGGGGGTCTATAGGACCCGTTTCCTCCAGTAAAGAACCAGTCCAATGTGGCTTGGAAGAGGAGGAAAAGTCGAAGAATTTGGCTATCACCAAAGTGTGATAGTATATCCAAATGTCTGGAAGACCCTGAACCCCTCTATTTATATTTTGTTATAAGACAGAAAATCACAGATGAGATTTTTGCGAGCCCAAATGAATGAGAAAACAAGCCTTTGCAGAAAGTCAATTTAATGTCTGGGAAAATAAATAGGGAGAGCACTGAACAGATATAGGACTTTGGGTAGAATCACCATTTTGATTATGTTTTTTCTACGTGACCATGAGAAAAATAGAGAATGCCAAGAATGTAAATACCCCGTGATAGCATTGGGGAGAAGGGGGAAATATCAGGAAGGGAAAAAGGGTCAGGGGAAATATGAGTTTCCAGGTAGACAATCGAAGTGGAAGACCATTTGAATCTATATTTATGTTAAAGGGAGAAGTAGAATTTCGGAGATAAACTTACGTTAAGTACATCTGATTTTGCGTAATTGATTAGGGCTTGGGAAAGGAAACTATATTCGTTTAAAATTCTTATTAAGGGAGGAAGGAAATGTGCCGGTTGGGAAATGAAGAATAATACGTTGTCAACGTAAACTGCTAGTTTAAATTTTTCATAACCAGACTGTAGACCTTCAATTTATAGGGAGCGTCTGACAAAACGGAGCAGTGGTTCAAGAGTCAAGATAAAAATAATCGGGGCTAGTGGGCATCCTTGTCTTGTACCATTAAAAATTGAGGACGACTCTGAAAGGCTGTAATTTACTAGGACCCTGGCTGAAGGAGAGGAGTATATGCTCATGATGCCTTCAAGCATTTGAGGACCAAATCCAATATATTTGAGTACTTCCAACATATAGTGTACCATATCAAAAGCTTTCTCTGAGTCAATTGCTAGGAAGGAGGGATTTTCTTTTTAACAGCTGAGTGAGAGAGATTGCAATGACAGTGTTGTGTCTGGCTTGTCTACCAGGCACAAAACCACTCTGGTCTGGGTGGATTAGATTAGGGAGAAATTGTCTAAGTCGATTAGCTATCATGTTGGGAAAATATTTTAAGGTCAATATTTAGGAGATAGTTAAATGAGTTAAAAGTCAGCCCAGTGCTCTATGAACACAAAACCCTCCTTCCTACACCATTGCATGAGCCATACATTAAGCTCCCTGAGCTCCCTCTGTCTACCTGCACTGGTGCATGGCACAGGTAGTATTTCAGAAAATACTACCTTAGAGGTCCTTGCCTTGAGCTTGCACCCTAAGTCCCTGAAGTCATTCTTTAGGGACCTCCATCTTCCTCCTACTTTGTCATTGGTACCAGTATGTACCAAGACAGCTGGATCACTTCCAGCCCCTCCCAACAATCTGTCAGCCCTGTCAGCAACATGCCAAACCCGAACACCCGGGAGACAGAATACTGTTCGGTATTCACATTCCTGGCGGCAGATTACCCTATCTACCCTCCTAATAATAGAGTCCCCTATTACCACCACCTGCCTACTCAGCATCCCATCTAGCTTGGAAGGAGGACTGTTCTCCTGGCTGCTATAGGAATTAGCCCTCTCCAGTGTTTCCAATTCTGAGCAACTCTCATCAACATCTTCACACAATCTTGCAAATCTGTTGGACTGAGTCAACTCAGAACTGGCCTTCCTCTTCCTCTGCCCACTACCTCCCCTCCTTACTGTTACCCAGCTGCCTACCTGTTGCTCCTCTTCTACAACTCCACCCTCTTCACCACTAACCCCACATACTACCTGCTCTGAGTTCTAAACTCCTTTCCAGGTTTCCAATGTCTCGCAATGTTGCAATATTTCTTTCCACATCCAATATATTTTACTCTAAAAAGAAAATATGCTCACACTTGGCACAGTGGTATGACCCCTGGAATGATTGCTCCAAGTGTTCAAACCTGTGACAAGATGTGCATTGCATGAGATTGTCTAACCTGCTATCACTCATGCTTGGTTTTACAATTCAATAAGATTTATACTGTCCTATAAAGCTCACTCTAAGTGACCAACTTTCAATTTGGATGCAGTAACTCCCGTGAAATTATTGTCACCTCAGAGCTCTGCTGATTTCCAACTCCTGCTTCTATTCCAACTCCAGATTTTTTCTAACTCCTCTTCCCTTGTCTGCAGTCACAAGAAATGCAGTCTCATAGGGCCTGTGGACTGTATTTATAGTAACACTGCAGCCAGGTGACTTCCCTTAGCCAATCACCCTTAATCACACAGGCCAGAGAAAATCCCAATTAACAGTTTGTTTATTTAACCCTCACAATACCCACACAAAATGAAAAAATGTTTTTTTTAAACCTTAATAAATCACCAAACACACTGTCATATACTTAACCAGATTTTTTCTAACTCCTCTTCCCTTGTCTGCAGTCACAAGAAATGCAGTCTCATAGGGCCTGTGGACTGTATTTATAGTAACACTGCAGCCAGGTGACTTCCCTTAGCCAATCACCCTTAATCACACAGACCTGAAAAAATACCAATTAACAGTTGTTTTATTTAACCCTCACAATAGCCATACAAAATGAAAAAAATATATATATTTTTTAAACCTTAATAAATCACCAAACACACTGTCATATACTTAACCAGATTTTTTCTAACTCATTTTCCCTCTTCTGCAGTCACAAGAAATGCAGTCTCGAAGAGCCTAGGGACTGTATTTATAGTAACACTGCAGCCAGGTGACTTCCCTTAGCCAATCACCCTTAATCACACAGGCCAGAGAAAATCCCAATTAACAGTTGGTTTATTTAACCCTCATAATACCCACACAAAATGAAAAAAACTATTTTTTAAACCTTAATAAAACACCAAACACACTCTCATATACTTAACCAGATTTTTTCTAACCTCTTCACTTGTCTGCAGTCACAAGAAATGCAGGCTCAAAGAGCCAAAATAGTTGGCTATATTAGAAGGCAGTTTGTTCGCCGAAGGTCTATGTAGAGTGTCAGCGACATTGCCATGATGGGGAGGAAATGGTTAATTTTTGTTGTAAGCCAAATTTTCTGAAAGTCTGTTTAAAAATGTGTGTAAATGACTTCATTCAGAGACACAAAGGGGACCTCTTTCCATCAATGGGAGTGAAAACAGTTGACTGAGTTTATGGTAAGTTATGGGTTGGAATCCAGACAATTATACTAGGTGGAAGATGACAACATCTGGGATTTTGGGTCATCCTATATAATAATTTGCTAAATCATGTGTAACGCCCAACATGCGCAGTAGACACTGCTGCTCGTGCGGCAGTCATGGGCACTAGAGACTGCCCGCGCCATGGTGGATACAGAGCTGGGCGCTCCGAAGGAGCGTCCAGCTCTGTATCAGCAGTGGCGCGGGCAGTCTCTACTGCGCGTGACTGCCCCGCGACCGGCTGCCAGAGGCACTGTGGCACGTGTAACGGGCTGTTCAACTAGTACTTTTATAAAAGACTGGGAGTACAGATTCCAGGGATGACAGGTACATGAAATGTAATGACCTCTTGACATATCACTGATGACACAAAACAGGACACATTATTGTCTATTGATAAGGAAATATTATCAGGGAAAATTTTAATGTGGAATAAGAGCTCCATCTCCAGGGTATATAGAGTTATTACAAGTCTTTAAAATAATATATGCATAATTGCATATGGAATTTAGGAATCTAGAGTGTCCAATCAGGTAATACTGATGATGTCACTCCATAATGAGATTGATCTTTATCCAATCAGAGGGCTTTTTGATAACAGGAATGATAAATATGTGAGTTTTGAGAGAGAGGGGATTTTTTCTTGGCTCCTGATGATCACCCTAACCTGCTGCAAAAGAGATCCTAAGAAACACTTATTGGACTGGTAACTATATCTTTCCTTATTTTAATTCTGTAAAAATTCTGAATCAAATACATATTTCTTGTATATTTGAAGAAATGTAATTTTTCTTATAATTTGTCCTTAAAGGGATAGTAATACCTAAAATGTAAAAAAAAATATGTTGTAGGGTTTATCCCCCTGAGTAAAACAAGAGTACTCCCACTGCTGAAAGGTGTTTCATTCAAAAGTTATTAATTTTCAAAGTTGAATTTTTTAGGTGCAATATCACAGTGGCCTGAAATAGTACAGTGGCGCTGTTGCTACACGATCCTATGGACAGCTCTGGTCTCAGGACCATAAATCTCCATAGGATGGTGTAGCAACAGCGCCACTGTAAAATTTCAGGCCACTGTGATATTGCACCTAAAAAATTCAACTTTGAAAATTAATAACTTTTGAATGAAACATCTTTCAGCAGTGGGAATACTCTTGTTTTACTCAGGGGGATAAACCCTACAACATATTTTTTTTTACATTTTAGGTATTACTATCCCTTTAATTGGACTGGCCACCCAATTAGAACCAATTATAAAAAGGCATATTGGCTGTAGTAATTCTGGAATTAAGCACAATTGATTAATTAAATTGTCATATTTTGCCAGATAAGTGTAAAATAGTTGATAGCAGTGAGATCTATATATCCTTGTTTATATTTATTAGTTAATATAATATTTGATGCTTCTAGATAATATATTGTGTTTCTAGATAGGTTATTATAGCTAATATTTGATCTGGGGGACTCTTTGATTTCATTTATTAACCCTTCAACTGCTATTTATCTATTGTGTTGTGTGTTCTTGAGATTTCTTTGCGCATTTGTTGCATGTGCATAACTTTTGTACAATGGGAAGTTCATTTAAACTTTCCACTAGCCATCTTGGGTGTGGCATCCTGTATTAAAAAGTGGATTAACCCTTGGACTACCCTATAGGTTTTACATAGGATTGCAATGGTCATGTTTATGATATATGTTGCATGAAGTTTGGTATGCTGTCTATACATATATTATTAGATTGATTCTGAGTATATTCTTGGTATAATCTATTATTGACTATATTAATTGCAATTTATATGTTTTATTCAGAAGGTAGGCAAATATTTGAAATTGGTAGATAATTAAATTATAGTGATCTAAATCTGGGATTTTTTTCCAGTTAGTTTCTCTAAATTTTGCTATTGCAATTGGTACAAGGAGAACTGTCAGAGGTCCGGGCTTAAAATTAAAGCTTACTCATCTGACAACCTACCTTAAACCTCAATTAGCATAGTTTATATAGTTTCTGGGGCAGAGGTATTTATATATGCTGTTGCTATATTTTAGTTAATTATCGGATCAATTATCCTTTTCTATGCTGCTGAGTTCAATTATCGTTATTTAATATCTCTGAATATGCCTATGTGTGGTTAACCCTTCAATTGCTGGTAATGCTAATTGTGATAATTGTGGTTTGAGTTACTGTATATGTATTGTAATTGCTGGTCACTCATTTATATCATTATATAAGTATATTTTACTTAAATAAATTATATATATATATATATATATATATATATATATATATATATATATATTTGCACAAATATGCTTGATTGATTATTTTAATCAATTTGTTACTGTGAAGTCACGTGTCAATACCTAGTATAGTGTAAAGATCTCAAATTTAATTTTATCTATTTATGTGAAGATATCCAATGTAGTAGGTTCTCCTGTTAACCCTATCCTACCTGAATATCTTCGACATGAGGTACAAGAATGAGTGTCTGCAGGCAACAGTGAAGCATGGTGAAGGTTCCTTGCAAGTTTGGGGCTGCATTTCTGCAAATGGAGTTGGGAATTTGGTCAGAATTATTGGTCTCCTCAATGCTGAGAAGTACAGGCAGATACTTATCCATTATGCAGTACCATCAGGGAGGCATCTGATTGGCCCCAAATTTATTCTGCAGCATGACATCGACCCCAAACATACAGCCAAAGTCATTAAGAACTATCTTTTGCATAATGAAGAACAAGGAGTCCTGGAAGTGATGGTATGGCCCCCACAGAGCCCTGATCTCAACATCATTGAGTCTGTGTGGGATCACATGAAGAGAGAGAAGCAACTGTGGTTAGTTCTCCAAGATGTTTGAAACAACCTACCTGCCGAGTTCCTTATAACTGTGTACAAGTGTACCTAGAAGAACTGATGCTGTTTTGAAGACAAAGGGTGGCCACACCAAATATTGATTTGATTTAGATTTTTCTTCTGTTCACTCACTATCATTTTGTTAATTGATAAAAATAAACTATCATATTTTTGAAAGCATTCTTACTTTTGTACAGTCCTGTATCTATCTATCTATCTATCTATCTATCTATCTATCTATCTATCTATCTATCTATATGTGTGTTCCCTGTGGCACAGTTGGTTTCCACCAGAATTAAAAGTTGTCTATTGTCTGAATGGTCCTTCACTATGTTTTAATGTTCAACATTTTGCAGTACCTTTTATTGCCAACAGGGGCTAATCTACCATTAGTGCTAGTAGGTGCTAAACTTTGGGTCCCAGGCAATCACAGGTAATGGAAGGGCCCTCATTCATGAAAACCACCTTTTATCACCAATACGTAAATTATAGAAATTCCCTTTTGGGCTTAACCGTACTTTCCCTGCCTTTGAGCTATAGACACAGGTATCAGTTGAAAATGCACTGCTGACAGCTTACCAAGGTGTGCCTCATCCAAACTGCTTTCACTTTCACTAGCTGGAAATTCTAGTACTGCTACACTGATCTACAGATGTCAGCCGGACAGAATTTAACCTATCAATTAACCCCTTGAGTGCCAGAGGGCATGCTCTGACATTCAAAGGGTTAATTAAAATAACCTATTCATCTAAATAATTCAAAAACTAATTTTATAAATAGAAAATTGCTAACAAAACACATAAAAGTGCTTTTTTTTGTGATAGGGTCTGTTTAACCCCTTAAGGACCAGCGGTCCAGGGAAGTTACCTTCCCTTAATGAGCGCTTTGATCCTTGCAGAAGATCCAGTACACGCGACCTGTTAAGTACCGGTACGCCACTTTGGGGCCTAAGAGAGAGCGCTCCAGTCTTGGAGCAGTCAATTTATTCCCCGTTTTTAATTGCAGCGCTCCCGGTAGAGCGCTGTAAGTAAAAGCATGTGACGTACTATGACCGTCACCAGTCCTTAAGTATTTAAGGTCCGTGATGAACATAGCACGTCATCTGGTCCTTAAGGGGTTAAAGATATAGATAGCTACATTTTTATTGTCAGTGCAAAGTTTGTTTTTAACCCCTTCAGTGTCAAAGCCAAAGCAATGCACTGAGAAAGACGACAGGGCGGGATCGCTCTGCGGATCCGTCAAACGACACAATAAAAGTCTTTAAAACTTTATTTGTAGAAAAAAATAAATAAAAGATACTGCAAGGAAGAAACATGCAAGGGGTCAAGAAACACTTACATGACCCACGTAACGTGTTTCATGAGTAACCTCACTTATAGTCATAGACATAGTTTTCAGGACTTTTATTGTGTCGTCTGACTGGCTTGGTCATTTGGCGGATCCGCAGAGCGCTCCCGTCCCGTCATCTTCCTGGATGTAGAAGCCTCGGCCGAGGCTGTCGGGGGCTGCACCGGATCTGTAAGTCCTTAGTGCCTGGGTGAGTGATCTGTTTATATAAGTAGACATGATACATTGTAGCAACCCGTAGTCTTATTTTAAAAGCAATGCATTGGATACCTCTCTGGAACTGAAAGTGTTAAGTAAAACGTGAGCTCTTTTCCAGAGAAACAAAACCAAAAATATCAAGAGGCCCCACCAAGGAAACAAGATTGCTTAAAAGTGATAAGCAAGCGCGCGTCTGGTTAGTCTGAATCCTGTCCTGATGAGAGGTAAGTGCTTCCAGCATTAATCATATTATAATGGGCTGAATGCGATTATTTGGGTCAGTGCTGCTACTAGATTACACAGACTGTTATCCTGTTTTTTTTTACTTTACGTTTTGTGCAATAATAGATACATTTAAATTGCCTATACTTTTTATTCTTATTTTTTTTTTTCATTTTCATATATTTTTTTCACACTGTTATATCCCTGACAGCGAGCTCCTTGAATTTCCAGAGAGCTTGCTGTTGGACAGTGATACATTGGGAGAGATGCTCAAAGGCAGGGGTTCTCAGCCCGTTCCCTCAGTGGCCACTAACAGGCCAGGAATTTCCCTGCTAGAACACAAGTGTGTTGATCAGAGGCTCAGTCATATTGATTAACTCACCTGTACTTTCACAAGGAAATCCTCAAATCCTGGTCTGTTAGTGGCCACTGAGGGCACAGGTTGAGAACCACTGCTCTAAGGTGTGATAAAGAGCTGATAAAGTGGACATGACTTCTCCAGTGATATCACTTCTCCCGTTCCTATGTTCTTCTGTGGAGCCAATGGGGATGCTAAAGGGATAGTAATACTTAAAATGTAAAAAAAAATATGTTGTAGGGTTTATCCCCCTGAGTAAAACAAGAGTACCCCCACTGCCGAAAGGTGTTTCATTCAAAAGTTATTAATTTTCAAAGCTTGAATTTTTTAGGTGCAATATCACAGTGGACTGAAATTGTACAGTGGAGCTGTAGACCCTTTCAACGAAGTAGTTATTTTTCAATATTACAATCTCGGCTCTGCTGAAGAGCCGCTGGCTGGTCTCAGGACCGGATTCCCCTGCAGTCAGCTAGAGTGCTGACGTCAGGAAAAGGGGAGGGGGGGGGTAATTTAACAGCGAATATCTCTCAAACCATAATAGTTTGAGAGATGGGACTGGGGTCACTTAGTTTCATTTTTCAATAGAAACAATATTCATTTTTGTAATACTATGACAATACTATTACTTTAAAAGGGATCTATAAACCTCTCTAGCGTTCAAGATGTTAAAATCCCCTTTAAATCAATAGGGATTTCTGGACTTGCACTGTGGTGCTGTTGGTTTGTCTCAGAATTTCTCACTTTTGCCTGTATACATTAGGCTCATTGATCATTGTAGATGAACACATTTAGGTTTATTTTTAATAGTGAAATTCCCCCTTTCCTCCTTTAATTCTACTCTGTCCCTGGCTAAAAAAAACAATACTTTTCACAATTCATAAACTCCTATCAACATACTTTGGAACTTGACAAACAGGACTACCCGGAGGACAGTCCTTCCAGCGTCGACCAGGGAGTGAAATGATGCGATTAGTGCCATAAAAGGGGTGGGGCTTAGTTGTGAGGGGGCGGGACAAACATTTTTTAAAAAAGGGCAAAATATATGTTGAATGAGGGTAAGAAGGCAGGGAGTGGGAGGAAATGGGGTGGGATTGAGAACAACCAGGAGATAGAGAGACTGCCCCGGAGACCTGGTAATTCATTGTGAAATCCGGAGTCACCGGGGCTAAACCGAAGAGTTCCCAGGTATGTCTATCAACCCAACCCTGCCGTCCCTTATCTACCTTTTGACTCCTTCCTCTGCCCTCCATCTGCCTCCATCCCAAATTCTATACAACCACAAGACTTTACTAACTTCTTCAACTCCAAGACTCCATTTGGGAAAAATGTCCCCCTTTGTAAATATTCTCTTATTCTCCTTCATTCTCCTCCTGTCATGGTGAACTCTTTTTTGTAAGTCACAGAGGAAGAATTAACTAAACTGCTACCCTCCTCTCACTCCACGACATGCACATTCGATTTGGTTCCCTCTCACTTCATCCAGTCTATCCCCCCACATTAATCCAGCGCTGCTCTCCTATTCTCTCTGTATATTAAGGCTATTGCCAAATCCTGCTGCTTTCTCTTGTATACCTTAGTAAAAATATACCCCTTCCTCTGTTCCTCAACAGCTAAAATTCTTACACATGCACTCATAGTAACATAGTTGATGAGGCTGAAAAAATACATGCTTCCATCAAGTTCAGGCCATGTCTAAAAAATCCCTGCCTTTAAGTCGAAAGAGCCTTTCCGCTAGTCTTAATGGATCTTCTAGCTCAGTTCATTGTGTAAATAAATCTTTGGATAGTACTTTGTATTGATCTTGAATATAAGTGTAAATGGTAATCATATCACCCCTTACACGTCTCTTCTCTAATGCAAACAAACCCAGTTTGGCTAGTCTCTCTTTACAACTCAGACCCTACAATCCCTTTACCAGTTTTGTTGCATGTCTGCACTTTATTCAGTTCAATAATGCTTTTTTTAAGGACTGGTGCCAAAAACTCTACTGTATATTTTATATGAGGCCTAACCAAGGATTTATATAGAGGTAGAATTATATTAGAATCCCGTGCATCTACACCTCTTTTTCTGCTCTTGCAGCAGCTGAGTGACTCTGCACACTGCTGTGAAGTCTATCATCTATCAGTTGTCCTAAATCTTTTTTCTAATGAGGTTTCCCCAAGTTGTTCCCCATGTAGTGTATGTGTAGCATGTTTGTTTTGACAGCACAAATGCATAATCTTACATTTATCTACATCAAATGTAATCTTTTTCTGACCATTCACTCAGCTTATCTAAATCCTTCTGCACACAAAAAACATCCAGCTCCGTATGTATTTCCGTACACAGCTTAGTGTCATCAGCAAAGACTGAGACACTACTTTCAGTTCCCACTTGTAAAAACATTAATAAACAAATTAAAAAGCATTGGGCGCAGGACTGAACCTTGTGACACCCACTTGAAAAGGTTCCACTTACAACAACTCTCTGCCATCTATCATTTAACCAGTTCTCAATCCACGTACAGATAACACCGCCCAAACCGAAGCCTTTGAATTTATGCAGTAACCTGTTGTGAGGCACTGTGTCAAAGGCTATTGCAAAATCCAAGTATACTACATCAACAGCAATTCCCTTGTCCAAATTACTACTTACTCTTTCATAAAATGCAAGTAAATTAGTCTGATATGATCTATTCTTCATGAACCCATACTGATTCCTTCTAATATTACATAGTAACATAGTAACATAGTAATTTAGGTTGAAAAAAGACTTGCGTCCATCTAGTTCAACCCTTTTCCTATTCCTGTTTACCATCGTTGATCCATAAGAAGGCAAAAAAAACACAACAATACAGCAATTTCAAATTCTGCCCCGAATGGGGTGGGGGGGGGAGAATTCCCTCCTGATTCCAAATGGCAGTCAGATTTCTCCCTGGATCAACAAGCCCTAAGTAAAATATTAATCCTAATACTAACGTACATAGCCCTCTATGTTATGCTCTTTTAAATAAGTATCCAGGCCCTTTTTAAAGGCGTCTAATGTATTCGATAGCACCACCTCCTCAGGCAGTGAATTCCATACCTTTATTGTCCTTACAGTAAAGAAACCCTTCCGCTGTTGTAGATTAAATCTCCTTTCCTCAAGTCTAAGCGGGTGGCCCCTTGTCCTATGTACTGTTCTGTTAATGAACAGGTCTTTGGAGAGCCCTTTGTATGGGCCCTGAACATATTTATATAGTGTTATCATATCCCCTCTAAGACGCCGTTTCTCTAGTGTATACAAGTTTAACTTTTCTAGCCTTTCCTCATAACTAAAACTTTCCATTCCCCTTACTAGTTTTGTAGCCCTCCTCTGCACTTTCTCTAGTTCCATAATGTCCTTTTTCAGAAAGGGCGCCCAGAATTGAACAGCATATTCTAGGTGGGGTCTTACCATGGACCTGTGAAGATGCATAATAATATCTTCCTCCCTTGAGTCAATACCGCTTTTAATACATGCCAATATCTTATTGGCCTTTGCAGCTGCCAGCTGGCACTGCGTGCTACTGCTAAGTCTATTGTCTACCATTACTCCCAAATCCTTTTCATTTGTAGATTTCCCCAGAGAAACACCATTTAAACTATATGTTGCATTTTTATTATTATACCCAAAATGCATAACTTTACACTTGTCTATATTGAATCTCATTTGCCATTTGCCTGCCCAGTTACTCAATTTGTCCAAATCCTCTTGTAATGAAGACACCTCCAGTTCAGACTTTATTACCTTACTTAATTTTGTGTCATCGGCAAACACTGATACATGGCTCCCTATGCCCTCTGGGAGGTCATTAATAAACAAATTAAAAAGAAGAGGACCCAGGACAGATCCCTGAGGTACTCCACTTATCACGTTTATCCAACTGGAGAACTTGCCATTTACTACCACTCTTTGCATTCTATCTTTCAGCCAATTTCTAATCCACACACAAACATTTTCCCCTAGGCCTATTACATTCAGTTTGTACAGTAACCTCTTGTGTGGAACTGTATCAAATGCCTTGGCAAAGTCTAAATAGATCACATCAACCTCCGCTCCCGCATCTATATTATTACTCACTTTTTCATAAAATGCGATCAAGTTAGTTTGAAAAAACCTGTCTTTCACAAAGCCATGTTGACTCCTGCTAATAATATTCCTGTTCCAGCAGAATTCTTGAATATATTCCTTTAGCAACCCTTCAAACAGCTTCCCTACCACAGATGTCAAGCTTACAGGTCTGTAATTTCCTGGCTGTGACTTTGATCCCTTTTTAAATATGGGCACCACATCTGCTTTACTCCAATCCATGGGCACCATACCTGAAATAAAAGAATCCCTGAAAATCAAATATAACGGTCTGGCCAGGGCCTGGCTTAGCTCTTTAAGTACCCGTGGGTGTATACCATCTGGCCCTGGAGCTTTGTCTACCTTAACACCATTCAATTGTTTTAACACTTTTTCTTGTGTTAGCCAGTCCCATGTTTGCTGTGACTGTTCTGTAAAAGTAGTTTGCTGATTCTTGTCCATTGGGTCTTCCTTGGTAAAAACAGAAGAAAAGAAATTGTTTAACATATCTGCCCTCTCTCTGTCCCCCTTGACCATCTCACCCGTTTCAGATAACAAGGACCCAACATTATCAGACTTTAATTTTTTGCCATTAATGTATTTAAAGAATTTTTTTGGGTTGCTCTTGCTCTCCTTAGCAATATTTTTTTCATTCTCTAGTCTAGCTAATTTAATAGCCTTTTTACAGGTTTTGTTGGCATTTTTGTATTCTGAAAATGCCTCTACTGATCCCTCAGCTTTATAATGTTTAAATGCCGCTTTCTTGTTATTTATTTCATGAATTACTTTACTGGTTAGCCACATAGGTTTTAATTTGCTTCTTTTGTATTTGTTTCCAACAGGGATAAATTTAGATGTGTATTTTTGCAATGTTATTTTGAAGGCATTCCACTTACCTTCTGTGTTTTTTCCTGAAAATATTTTATCCCAGTCAACAAGACCAAGGGATGAATTAAACCTGCTAAAGTTGGCCTTTTTAAAATTCAGTGTTTTGGTGGAACCCATACCAAATTGCTTTTTTGAATTAATCTCAAACGATACCATGTTATGGTCACTATTCCCCGAGTGCTCCCTAACTTGGATGTTAGAGATAAGATTGTCAGTTATTACCAGATCCAGACACGCATCCCCTCTGGTTGAGGTCTGCACTAGTTGAGACAAAAAATTGTCATTCAACAAGTTCAGAAACTTACTACTTTTAGCAGAATTCGCTGTTCCATTTTTCCAGTCTATTTCTGGATAATTAAAATCCCCCATAATTATAGTTCTCCCTATTTGAGAAGCCTTTTCTATTTGCATTAATAGTTGTGATTCTTGAAGGTCACCAATGTTTGGTGGTTTATAGCAAATACCCACTAATATTTTCTGATCAGTTTTACCCCCAGTGACTATTTCAACCCACAGGGATTCCACATGTTCACTACTGTCATCACATATATCGTCCCGCAAATGAGGCAATAATATTGGTTTGACATACAGACAGACCCCACCACCTCTTTTGTTTGACCTATCTTTTCTAAATAACATGTAGCCCTCCAAATTGATTGACCAATCATGTGTGTCATCCCACCATGTTTCTGTTATGCCTATCAAGTCATAGTTTTCAGTTTCAGCTACCAGCTCCAGTTCCCCTATTTTACCAGTTAAACTTCTGGCATTTGCAAGCATACAATTTATGCCCCTGCTATGTTTCATTTGTGATTTAATTTTGATGTGGTTTGTAGGCTTCTCCCTATGATCTGTACTAACCCCACCCCCAGATCCACCCACCTGGTTATTAACTACATCGCCTTCCCTATCTATACTATCTAGCCCAGTATTTATTGGCCCCTCCCCCCCTTCCTAGTTTAAAATCTCCTCCAACCGTCTAGTAATCCTCTCCCCAAGCACTCGAGACCCTCTTGCATTCAGGTGCAATCCATCCCTACTATAGAGATTGTACCACAAAGCAAAATCAGCCCAGTGCTCTAAAAACCCAAAGCCCTCCTTCTTACACCAAGACTTCAGCCATGCATTGAGCTCCCTTATCTCCCGCTGTCTCTCTGGCATAGCGCATGGCACGGGTAGTATCTCTGAGAATACTACCTTGGAAGTCCAGTTCCTAATCTTACTCCCTAAATCCCTAAAATTACCTTTTAGGACTCTCCACCTTCCTCTTACTTTGTCATTGGTACCAATATGCACCAAGACAGCTGGATCCTCTCCAGCCCCTCCCAATAATCTGTCCACCCTGTCTGCAACATGCCGAACCCGGGCACCCGGGAGACAGCAAACCATTCGGTTGCTGCGATCAGAGCCACAGATTACCCTATCTGTTCTCCTAATAATAGAGTCCCCTACCACCACAACCTGCCTAGGCTTCACTTTCCTCTGGATCCCCTCTGTGATAGAGGAGCTGTTCTCCCGGCTGTTAGGGAGAACAGTCTTCTCCAGCAATTCCACTTCTGGGTTTGCCTCCCCAACATCTTCACTTAAATGAGCAAATTTGTTTGGATGGAAAAACTCAGGACTGGCTGCCCTCTTCCTCTTCCCTCCCCCACTGCAACCACTTCTAACTGTCACCCAGCTATGTGCCTGGTTCCCTTCTAGCTGATCTCCTCCCTCTTTGCTAGGTGACCCAGCTAGACTCTGCTCCGTTAGCAAGAGACTCCTCTCAAGGTTGTCAATATCTCTCAGTGTTGCAATATGACTCTCTAGAGCTCCAATCTGAGCTTATAGAAGGGTCACTTGCTCACACTTGCCACAGTGGTATGGACCCTGGAACTGCTGTTCCAAGCATGCATACATATTGTTTGCTTTCACATAGTTCTGAATAGTGTCAGTTAGTAACCCTTCTAATATCTTATGCACTATGCACGTCAAGCTCACAGGTCTATAATTTTCCGGTTTGCATCTTGCCCCCTTTTTGAACAATGGAACTACATCAGCTTTCCTCCAATCACAGGGCACTATGACTGATGAAAATGAATCCATAAATATTAAATATAATGGTCTTGCTATTACTGAACTAAGTTCCTTAAAGGGATAGTAATACTTCGTTTTATCTTTATTTTATTTTGTAGGCATTAAAAAAACATGAAGAACAATATAAGTCTTATCTCTCAAACCTTTATGGTTTAAGAAATATTCACAAGCAAAGTTTCCCCCTCCTGCCCCTTTTTCCTAGTGTAAGCCATCTCTTCTCAGATGTGAATCTGGTTGTAAGACCAGACAGATAACAGCAGGGGACAATCTTCTTTGTATAAAAACAATAAACGCCCTTCCCCCCTTGACAAGTTTTTCAGCTTTTTCCCTTATCTTAATTGAAGATTGTCCCTCTCTGCAGTCTACCTGGGCACCTCCCTTCTGATCTGGCTGAACGGGGGGGGGGATACTTTGCTTGTGAATATCTCTCAAACCATAAAGGTTTGAGAGATAAGACTTATATTGTTCTTCATGTTTTTTTAATGCCTACAAAATAAAATAAAGATAAAATGAAGTATTACTATCCCTTTAAGTACCCTTGGGTGTATACCATGAGGTCCAGGTGCTTTATTCACCATAAACTTTTCCAGTCTGTTTTGGACTTTGTCCTTAGTAAACCATGTACATAATGAAGGAAATTATGTGGTTTTGTCTGTTTGCCCATATATTGTCATTGCTGCTTCCTTTGTATATACTGAAGAAAATAATGCATTTAGGGTGTCAGCCATAGCCTTAGCATCACTAATCAATTCACCTGTCACAGCCTTAAGAGGACCAATATCAATCTTAATCTTTTTGTAATTAATATACTTATAGAACTGTTTAGGATTTTTCTTGTTCTCATTTGCAACATTTCTCTTGTTTTCAATTTTATCTAGCTTAATTGCTTGTTTGCAGATTTTATTACATTCTTTATATTTTTTTAAATTATGCATCTGACCTGTCTGACTTAAACACATTAAAAGCCTGCTTCTTATTTCACATTTACCTGCAAACCTCATTGTTAAGTCACATTGGTTTCAATTGCTTACAATTCACACCTTCTTGTACTTATTCCCCAATGGGATATATTGACTCGTATATTTGTCTAAGAGTTTTTAAACAAATTGCATCATTCTTGTGCATTTTTATCTTTAAAGGTTATATCCCACCAAATATCCTTTAATACAGATTTTAGTTTTTTTTTTTTTTAAATTGAATGTTTTAGTTAAACACTTGCTATTGGTTTTCTTATAACAAATTTCAAAGGATACCATATTGTGGTCACTGCTGGATAAATGTTAATTTACCTGTATACTCTTTATCATGTCAGAATTGTTTGAGATCACTAGGTCAAGCAAGGCCTCGTTTCTAGTTGGCTCATATACTAGATGGGACATAAAATTATCATTAATCATACTTCAGAAATAATTTCCTTATATTGTGCTGGAAGTCATATGGATCCAGTCAATTACAGGGTAGTTGAAATCTCTCATTATAATTACATTTCCTGACCCACAGGACCTCTACATTTTCACTGGGCACTTAATTTATATCTTCCCTTATTCTAGGTTTTAAGGCATACTTTACATATAGGCATACTCTTTTATTAACCTTAACCCTCCTAAAAAGTGAATAACTCTCTAGATTGACTGCCAAATCATATGTATAATCTAACCAGGTTTGAGATACACCAGTTAGTTCAAACTGCTCATACACTGTAATCATTTTAGTTCCCCCATCTTACCAGCTAGACTACAAGTATTTGCATGCACATAATTTATATTTTTCCATTCTGAAAGATTTAATTCTTTGTAAAATGTATTTGTCTTTTATCAGGCTGTAACATTAGAAACTCCCTATTAGATTAACTAGCCCATTCCCAATCTCCACCCCAATGCCCCTTCTCTAATCCCATTTCCTGAATTATACTACCTTCTCCATTCTGAGTTGCACCACCCCTTTTCTAGTTTAAAGTCTCCTCCAACCCTCTAACCATCCTATCCCAAATGGACTATTGTAACTTTCTTCTCTCTGGTCATCTTGCCACCCCGAAGCCATACACTTTAATCATACAGAATCTCAGTTACCTTAATGTCACCTAGGATTGTCCCTGCCTCCTTCTCCTTCAATGGCTGCTTATCAAACTCTGGATATCTTTTCAAATGCTGTTTATCTCCTTCAAGACCCTACCCCCTCCTACATCTCCATTTTGATCTCCTACTATACCCCATCCCACCATTCACAATCAGCCAACGGCATTCTTTTCTCAGCTCTTTTTGTGTCTACAGCTATCTCTCATATCAACCTGTTTTCCCTCATTGCTACTTATCTTTGGAACGCTCTATCTACCAGGCTATGCATCTGCACCTCTCTTACTGTCTTCATGTCTCACTTAAAATTACTCCTCCTCAACAAGGCTTCAACAAGCTAGGAGGCACTGGTGTCATACATGCCAAGGCTCTTATAATTTACTTTACATGGTGGTCCGGCAGTTAAGTACCGGTGATAATTTACTTTATTGATTTAGGTGTTCCCTATCCTGACCAGAACTGCAGGACTGTATTCCACACTTGACCCTTATGAACTCTGTATGCCTTCCATTACCACTTTAGATTGTAAACTTTTGGGAAGGAACCTCACTTCCAGAGGCGTAACTACAAGCCACCGGCCCCTGGTACAAGAATTGCCATGAGCCCCCCCGACCACATTGACCCCTTCATCTCCACATTGCCCTCCACAATGCCCCCTTCATATCCACAATGCCCCCATCTTCACATTTCCCCTACCTCCAGTCCTGGTGGTCTAGCGGCGTGGCTTTAGGCTTAATAGATCTGTGCCTCCTTCGGCACAGATCTCTAGAGCTGAAGCTCCCACGCGCCGCTCTAGTAATGCAGAGGCTGGGAGATGATGTCATCTCCTAGCGCTCTGTACTATTAAAGCGGCATGCCGAATGGGAGATCTGCTGAGCTGCTGATGCAGGCGAGGGGGTCGCAGGGGGAGGCCGGGCCCCTGGAGTGACGGGCCCGGTCCGCTGCGACCCCTATTGTTACGCCACTGCTCACTTCTACTGTTTCACTTTCCAAAGCACTGTGTATTCTCTAACCCCTTAAATTGTAAAGCTCTCCGTACATTTAGGGTGCCATATAAACCCAATCATTAATTCAAAACAAATATAATTTTTTATCAATATAAACTTGTGCTGTGTGATTTCTGAAAATGCCTGATAATTAATATTTTTTTTTTTTTTGCTAAACAGGAAGTGAAAATGAGATTTCTGCTTCTTGCTGGTATTTCTCTGTGTACAATGATTCTGTACAGCGCTCCACAGGTAAAAAGTAATTCCGTTCACTGCAATCTAACAATATATGGGATATCCCTTCTACAAATCTATATTAACTGGGAAATAAATCCACATAGTATATAACCCTGACACTGATATATAAACTGCTAAATAAACTGACCATATGAGTGTATAACCCTGACATTACACTGATATATAAACAGGTAAATAAACTGACTATATTAGTGTATAACCCAGAAATTACACTGATATATAAACTGGTAAATACACTGACTATATGGGTGTATAACCCAGACATTACACTGATATATAAACTGGTAAATAAACTGACTATATGAGTGTATAACCCAGACATTACACTGATATATAAACTGGTAAATAAACTGACTATATGAGTGTATAACCCAGACATTACACTGATATATAAACCGGTAAATAAACTGACTATATGAGTGTATAACACAGACATTACACTGATATATAAACCGGTAAATAAACTGACTATATGAGTGTATAACACAGACATTACACTGATATATAAACTGGTAAATAAACTGACTATATGAGTGTATAACGCAGACATTACACTGATATATAAACTGGTAAATAAACTGATTATATGAGTGTATAACACAGACATTACACTGATATATAAACTGGTAAATAAACTGACTATATGAGTGTATAACGCAGACATTACACTGATATATAAACTGGTAAATAAACTGATTATATGAGTGTATAACACAGACATTACGCCGATATATAAACCGGTAAATACACTGACTATATGAGGGTATAACTCTGACATTACGCCGATATATAAACCGGTAAATACACTGACTATATGAGTGTATAACCCTGACATTACACTGATATATAAACTGGTAAATACACTGACTATATGAGTGTATAACCCAGACATTACACTGATATATAAACTGGTAAATAAACTGACTATATGAGTGTATAACGCAGACATTACACTGATATATAAACTGGTAAATAAACTGACTATATGAGTGTATAACCCAGACATTATACTGATATATAAACTGGTAAATAAACTGACTATATGAGTGTATAACACAGACATTATACTGATATATAAACTGGTAAATAAACTGACTATATGAGTGTATAACACAGGCATTATACTGAAATATAAACTGGTACATAAACTGACTATATGAGTGTATAACACAGACATTACACTAATATATAAACTGGTAAATAAACTGACCATATGAGTGTATAACCCTGACATTACACTGATATATAAACTGGTAAATAAACTGACTATATGAGTGTATAACCCTGACATTACACTGATATATAAACTGGTAAATAAACTGATCATATGAGTGTATAACCCAGACATTACACTGATATATAAACTGGTAAATAAACTGACCGTGGGAGTGTATAACCCAGACATTACACTGATATATAAAGCGGTAAATAAACTGACCATATGAGTGTATAACCCTGACATTACACTGATATATAAACTGGTAAATAAACTGACTATATGAGTGTATAACACAGACATTACACTGATATATAAACTGGTAAATACACTGACTATATGAGTGTATAACCCTGACATTACACTGATATATAAACTGGTAAATAAACTGACCATATGAGTGTATAACCCAGACATTACACTGATATATAAATTGGTAATAAAACTGACTATATGAGTGTATAACCCTGACATTACACTGATATATAAACTGGTAAATAAACTGACTATATGAGTGTATAACACAGACATTACACTGATATATAAACTGGTAAATAAACTGACTATATGAGTGTATAACCCAGACATTACACTGAGATATAAACTGGTAAATAAACTGACTATATGAGTGTATAACACAGACATTACACTGATATATAAACTGGTAAATAAACTGACCATATGAGTGTATAACCCAGACATTACACTGATATATAAACTGGTAAATAAACTGACTATATGAGTGTATAACCCTGACATTACACTGATATATAAACTGGTAAATAAACTGACTATATCAGTGTATAATCCAGACATTACACTGATATATAAACTGGTAAATAAACTGATTATATGAGTGTATAACACAGACATTACGCCGATATATAAACCGGTAAATACACTGACTATATGAGTGTATAACCCTGACATTACACTGATATATAAACTGGTAAATAAACTGACTATATGAGTGTATAACCCAGACATTACACTGATATATAAACTGGTAAATAAACTGACTATATGAGAGTATAACCCAGACATTACACTGATATATAAACTGGTAAATAAACTGCCCATATGAGTGTATAACCCTGACATTACACTGATATATAAACTGGTAAATAAACTGACTATATGAGTGTATAACCAAGACATTACACTGATATATAAACTGGTAAATAAACTGACTATATGAGTGTATAACCCAGACATTACAATGATATATAAACTGGTAAATAAACTGACTATATGAGTGTATAACCCAGACATTATACTGATATATAAACTGGTAAATAAACTGACTATATGAGTGTATAACCCAGACATTATACTGATATATAAACTGGTAAATAAACTGACTATATGAGTGTATAACACAGACATTATACTGAAATATAAACTGGTAAATAAACTGACTATATGAGTGTATAACACAGACATTACACTGATATATAAACTGGTAAATAAACTGACCATATGAGTGTATAACCCTGACATTACACTGATATATAAACTGGTAAATAAACTGACTATATGAGTGTATAACCCTGACATTACACTGATATATAAACTGGTAAATAAACTGACTATATGAGTGTATAACCCTGACATTACACTGATATATAAACTGGTAAATAAACTGATCATATGAGTGTATAACCCAGACATTACACTGATATATAAACTGGTAAATAAACTGACCGTAGGAGTGTATAACCCAGACATTACACTGATATATAAACCAGTAAATAAACTGACCATATGAGTGTATAACCCTGACATTACACTGATATATAAACTGGTAAATAAACTGACTATATGAGTGTATAACACAGACATTACACTGATATATAAACTGGTAAATACACTGACTATATGAGTGTATAACCCTGACATTACATTGATATATAAACTGGTAAATAAACTGACCATATGAGTGTATAACCCAGACATTACACTGATAAATAAATTGGTAAATAAACTGACTATATGAGTGTATAACACAGACATTACACTGATATATAAACTGGTAAATAAACTGACTATATGAGTGTATAACCCTGACATTACACTGATATATAAACTGGTAAATAAACTGACTATATGAGTGTATAACCCAGACATTACACTGATATATAAACTGGTAAATAAACTGATTATATGAGTGTATAACACAGACATTACGCCGATATATAAACCGGTAAATACACTGACTATATGAGTGTATAACCCTGACATTACACTGATATATAAACTGGTAAATAAACTGACTATATGAGTGTATAACCCAGACATTACACTGATATATAAACTGGTAAATAAACTGACTATATGAGTGTATAACCCAGACATTACACTGATATATAAACTGGTAAATAAACTGACCATATGAGTGTATAACCCTGACATTACACTGATATATAAACTGGTAAATAAACTGACTATATGAGTGTATAACCCAGACAGTATACTGATATATAAACTGGTAAATAAACTGACTATATGAGTGTATAACCCAGACATTATACTGATATATAAACTGGTAAATAAACTGACTATATGAGTGTATAACACAGATATTACACTAATATATAAACTGGTAAATAAACTGACCATATGAATGTATAACCCTGACATTACACTGATATATAAAATGGTAAATAAACTGACTATATGAGTGTATAACCCTGACATTACACTGATATATAAACTGGTAAATAAACTGACAATATGAGTGTATAACCCTGACATTACACTGATATATAAACTGGTAAATAAACTGACCATATGAGTGTATAACCCAGACATTACACTGATATATAAACTGGTAAATAAACTGACTATATGAGTGTATAACCCTGACATTACACTGATATATAAACTGGTAAATAAACTGACTATATCAGTGTATAACCCAGACATTACACTGATATATAAACTGGTAAATAAACTGATTATATGAGTGTATAACACAGACATTACGTCGATATATAAACCGGTAAATACACTGACTATATGAGTGTATAACCCTGACATTACACTGATATATAAACTGGTAAATAAACTGACTATATGAGTGTATAACCCAGACATTACACTGATATATAAACTGGTAAATAAACTGACTATATGAGAGTATAACCCAGACATTACACTGATATATAAACTGGTAAATAAACTGACCACATGAGTGTATAACCCTGACATTACACTGATATATAAACTGGTAAATAAACTGACTATATGAGTGTATAACCAGACATTACACTGGTATATAAACTGGTAAATAAACTGACTATATGAGTGTATAACCCAGACATTACACTGATATATAAACTGGTAAATAAACTGACTATATGAGTGTATAACCCAGACATTATACTGATATATAAACTGGTAAATAAACTGACTATATGAGTGTATAACCCAGACATTATACTGATATATAAACTGGTAAATAAACTGACAATATGAGTGTATAACACAGACATTATACTGAAATATAAACTGGTAAATAAACTGACTATATGAGTGTATAACACAGACATTACACTGATATATAAACTGGCAAATAAACTGACCATATGAGTGTATAACCCTGACATTACACTGATATATAAACTGGTAAATAAACTGACTATATGAGTGTATAACCCTGACATTACACTGATATATAAACTGGTAAATAAACTGATCATATGAGTGTATAACCCAGACATTACACTGATATATAAACTGGTAAATAAACTGACCGTAGGAGTATATAACCCAGACATTACACTGATATATAAACCGGTAAATAAACTGACCATATGAGTGTATAACCCTGACATTACACTGATATATAAACTGGTAAATAAACTGACTAAATGAGTGTATAACACAGACATTACACTGATATATAAACTGGTAAATACACTGACTATATGAGTGTATAACCCTGACATTACACTGATATATAAACTGGTAAATAAACTGACCATATGAGTGTATAACCCAGACATTACACTGATATATAAACTGGTAAATAAACTGATTATATGAGTGTATAACACAGACATTACGCCGATATATAAACCGGTAAATACACTGACTATATGAGTGTATAACCCTGACATTACACTGATATATAAACTGGTAAATAAACTGACTATATGAGTGTATAACACAGACATTACACTGATATATAAACTGGTAAATAAACTGACCATATGAGTGTATAACCCAGACATTACACTGATATATAAACTGGTAAATAAACTGACTATATGAGTGTATAACCCTGACATTAAACTGATATATAAACTGGTAAATAAACTGACTATATGTGTGTATAACCCTGACATTACACTGATATATAAACTGGTAAATAAACTGACTATATGAGTGTATGACCCAGACATTACACTGATATATAAACTGGTAAATAAACTGACTATATGAGTGTATAACCCTGACATTACACTGATATATAAACTGGTAAATAAACTGACTATATGAGTGTATAACCCTGACATTACACTGATATATAAACTGGTAAATAAACTGACTATATGAGTGTATAACCCTGACATTACACTGATATATAAACTGGTAAATAAACTGACTATATGAGTGTATAACACAGACATTACACTGATATATAAACCGGTAAATAAACTGACTACATTAGTGTATAACCCAGACATTACACTGAAATATAAACTGGTAAATAAACTGACTATATGAGTGTATAACCCTGACATTACACTGATATATAAACTGGTAAATAAACTGACTATATGAGTGTATAACCCAGACATTACACTGATATATAAACTGGTAAATAAACTGACCATATGAGTGTATAACCCAGACATTACACTGATATATAAACTGGTAAATAAACTGACTATATGAGTGTATAACCCAGACATTACACTGATATATAAACTGGTAAATTAACTGACCATTTGAGTGTATAACACAGACATTACACTGATATATAAACTGGTAAATAAACTGACTATGTGAGTGTATAACACAGACATTACACTGATATATAAACTGGTAAATAAACTGACTATATGAGTGTATAATACAGACATTACACTGATATATAAACAGGTAAATAAACTGACTATATGAGTGTATAACCCTGACATTACACTGATATATAAACTGGTAAATAAACTGATTATATGAGTGTATAACCCAGACATTACACTGATATATAAACTGGTAAATAAACTGACTATATGAGTGTATAACCCTGACATTACACTGATATATAAACTGGTAAATAAACTGACTATATGAGTGTATAACCCAGACATTACACTGATATATAAACTGGTAAATAAACTGACCATATGAGTGTATAACCCTGACATTACACTGATATATAAACTGGTAAATAAACTGACCATATGAGTGTATAACCAGACATTACACTGAAATATAAACTGATAAATAAACTGACTATATGAGTGTATAACCAGACATTACACTGATATATAAACTGGTAAATAAACTGACTATATGAGTGTATAACCCTGACATTACACTGATATATAAACTGGTAAATAAACTGACTATATGAGTGTATAACCCTAACATTACACTGATATATAAACTGGTAAATAAACTGACTATATGAGTGTATAACCCAGACATTACACTGATATATAAACTGGTAAATAAACTGACTATATGAGTGTATAACCCAGACATTACACTGATATATAAACTGGTAAATAAACTGACCATATGAGTGTATAACCCTGACATTACACTGATATATAAACTGGTAAATAAACTGACTATATGAGTGTATAACCTAGACATTACACTGATATATAAACTGGTAAATAAACTGACTATATGAGTGTATAACCCTGACATTACACTGATATATAAACTGGTAAATAAACTGAGTATATGAGTGTATAACCCAGACATTACACTGATATATAAACTGGTTAAAGGGATAGTAATACTTAAAATGTAAAAAAAAATATGTTGTAGGGTTTATCCCCCTGAGTAAAACAAGGGTACTCCCACTGCTGAAAGGTGTTTCATTCAAAAGTTATTAATTTTCAAAGTTGAATTTTTTAGGTGCAATATCACAGTGGCCTGAAATTGTACAGTGGCGCTGTTGCTACACGATCCTATGGACAGCTCTGGTCAATTGACCATAAATCTCCATAGGATGGTGTAGCAACAGCACCACTGTACAATTTCAGGCCACTGTGATATTGCACCTAAAAAATTCAACTTTGAAAATTAATATCTTTTGAATGAAACACCTTTCAGCAGTGGGAGTACTCTTGTTTTACTCAGGGGGATAAACTCTACAACATATTTTTTTTTACATTTTAAGTATTACTATCCCTTTAATAAACTGACTATATGAGTGTATAACCCTGACATTACACTGATATATAAACTGGTAAATAAACTGAGTATATGAGTGTATAACCCAGACATTACACTGATATATAAACTGGTAAATAAACTGACTATATGGGTGTATAACACAGACATTACACCGATATATAAACTGGTAAATAAACTGACCATATGAGTGTATAACACAGACATTACACTGATATATAAACTGGTAAATAAACTGACTATATGAGTGTATAACACAGACATTACACTGATATATAAACTGGTTAATAAACTGACTATATGAGTGTATAACCCAGACATTACACTGATATATAAACTGGTAAATAAACTGACTATATGAGTGTATAACCCTGACATTACAATGAGTGTATAACCCAGACATTACACTGATATATAAACTGGTAAATAAACTGACTATATGAGTGTATAACCCAGATATTACACTGATATATAAACTGGTAAATAAACTGACTATATGAGTGTATAACCCAGACATTACACTGATATATAAACTGGTAAATAAACTGACTATATGAATGTATAACCCAGACATTACACTGATATATAAACTGGTAAATAAACTGACTATATGGGTGTATAACACAGACATTACACTGATATATAAACTGGTAAATAAACTGACTATATGAGTGTATAACCCAGACATTACACTGATATATAAACTGGTAAATAAATTGACCATATGAGTGTATAACACAGGCATTATACTGATATATAAACTGGTAATTAAACTGACTATATGGGTGTATAACGCAGACATTACACTGATATATAAACTGGTAAATAAACTGACTATATGAGTGTATAACCCAGACATTACACTGGTATATAAACTGGTAAATAAACTGACTATATGACTGTATAACCCTGACATTACACTGATATATAAACTGGTAAATGAACTGACTCTATGAGTGTATAACCCTGATATTACACTGATATATAAACTGGTAAATAAACTTACTATATGAGTGTATAACCCTGACATTACACTGATATATAAACTGGTAAGTAAACTGACTATATGAGTGTATAACCCTGGCATTATACTGGTATATAAACTTTACATTAATATACAAACATTATATAGATCACTTAATGAACACTGCATAGTCATGAACACTAGAGGGAGATCTAAGTCCTACTTACTGACACTAAGACATGAGCTGCAGCAAGTCTGCTTCCGACACATGAATAGTCAGTATAATAAAGTCACCCGTTTTTGCTGTAGGAACAGTGAAACAGAGATTGATTGAGTCCTGAATAGATCCACAAAATAAACAGGGAAATATGTTCATCTTAACAGATATAATTTGTCCTTTACATGAAATGGTCCCATTTATTTAGGAATACATTACATTAGAGTTGAGTTTAGCTCTTGATGCAGCTGCATTCTATTCAAGAATATTGTGATATTTGTCATTTGAGCAATTACACTTTTGTTAGTTGTTCTGAATAACCTTTTTATGCACATAAATGGTGCAGTTTAAACTACTGGATGCTCTTCAGTAGAGCCGAAATAAACCACTCCATAATGGCCAATGAGGCTCTGAATGTCCTGTGTGACTTTTCCATTTGTATGCCAGCGTATACTAGCACTTTGAGTGCCAGAGGGGTACACAACGCATTGCTTTAAATGACAAAATTATTTAAATGTGGGGCAATGTATGGTGAAGTTGAAAATAATAAAAAATACAATGTAATTGCTGAAAAGACTGTTTACAATGGCATTCTAGTTTGCATTTTGATAATTCCTAAATTCCCTGAAGTGAGCTCCTCAAATCCCCAAAGTAGAAAAATGTAATTGGTCAAAGAAAAAATAGCTAAAAAAAAAAGGTTTGTTCTGCGCTGTTTTGCTCTATTGTAAACAAGCTCTTAAATTGTTGAGGATATCATAATCTTTTTATATTCTAAGTCCAAAATAATAAATATATTTATATTTCCATTTGCTTTAAACAAAATATTTAATTGAAGTAATTTTACAGTTGACCCACAGAGAGTAGTTGATGGTCTCTGGCTTGTTACAGTTCACTTTGGCCTTGAAACTGATCCAAAAAGGTTAATAAGGTATAAATCTGGAAGGGAGGTTACAGGTTTGGAGATAATCATAAGCAAATTATCCACAAATAAACTACATTTATGGTATGAACTGATCTGATGTGATAAGATCCAACTAGTCAGAGAGTAAATATGAATGTCTGAACCTCACCTGTGGACATTTGTACAAAGCTCCGACTCAGGTAGAAATATGACCATGAAGACCCCATTTATGGAGAGCATAAAAAAGGTAAAACCAAGAAATTGTGTTTAAATCCTTGTATATATTTTTAGGGTATAAGCGATGTGGGTTTGTTATGAATTTTGTCAGTACATTAGGGTTTAAGAATTAAGAACAATAACAACAGAGGTAGAAAGTGACTCCCTATTTAATGTATGTCCTAGAAAAGATTTAAATGAATTTCTTAGATGAGTAACTTGGAGAGAACTGAACTTTTTATAATAGAGAGAATCTGTCTGGACCTGGCGTCTTAGAGTTCTTAATGCTCTTGATACGTCTTGTGTAATTCAGGGGTTAAGGCGGACAGACAACATGCTCTGATGTAAGTGAAAGAAAATTAATATTCTCAAGGAACAAATCTGTCTCTCCCTCATTAAAAGGCCTTCCACAGGAATAGAGGATTTAACAGAATTTCTGGAATACTTTAATGGCACAATATGAATTATCATTAATCCCCCAGAATGGATAAATATTTTCAGAGACTCCTTAAGAAACATGGAGATTCTGATAGATTACAGATATTGTACTGCCTGGACATATTTTCTAGATTCTCCGGTTTGTTTTCAGTGTCCTGGAGTCATATCTGGAGCACACCAACGTCATCTTCATAGACATTCACTATTATAATCACATCTTCCATTTTAGTCTCAATGACCTTTTTCCACTGGCCTCACAGACTGCCTCTGGTTTGGTTTATAACAGAATTATACATTTATCAAGGAGTAACTGGTCCCCGGATCCTGGGTATAGTGGGGCAGGGAGATAAATCCACATCTGGGTCTCTTCTGCTGTCATCCATTTTGATGGGTTGCAACGTCATCTTGTTTGGAAGTTGATGGCTAGGGCCTCGGAGTTAAACAAGATTTTGAAATTACCGAGAAAATGTCTACGATCTTCTGCTTCAATATGCCATAAATATATTGGCTTGACATTATCATGGATGGTGGTGGGTATCTTGGTTGTTTGGCTGGGCTGAATTCATTTGTCTGGTGATATATTGCTTAAATGCTGGGAAGATGTGACCATTCAGATTATGGCAATGGGTTGTAGAATCAAGAATGCAGCACATGAATAGGAAACTACTTGGGAAATTCTTGTTAGAGAAGTATTTAGGAGTACTAGTAGATAAAAAACTTCACAACACTGTTTAGTGTCACTCAGCTGCTTCAAGAGCCAGTTTGGTACTATTATGTGTAAAAATGGTATAGCTCCATAGAGTTTGAACATAATTCTACCATTTAAAAAAATCCCTGGTAAGGCCTTATCTAGAATAAGAAATAAAATGTTGAGCACTAGTGTTGAGCGAGCGTGCTCGGCCGATGCTCGGATCGGCTCGAGCATCGCTCTGCTCGGCACATGGCGGTACTCGTACGAGTACCGCCATGTGCTCGCCCGACATGTTCGGGTGAAGAGGATCTGTGCCGGAAGAGGCACAGATCCGAAGACGCTCCGCTGGACCACCAGGGAATGGAGGTACGGGGGCATTGCGGAGATGAAGGGGGCATTGCGGAGATGAAGGGGGACATTGTGGAAGAGGGGCATAGACTCTATGCCCCTCTTCCACAATGTCCCCCTTCATCTCCGCTATGCCCGTCTTCCACAATGTGCCCCTTCATCTCCGCTATGCTCCTCTTCCACAATGTCCCCCTTCATCTCCTATGCCATAGAGGAGATGAAGGGGGACATTGTGGAAGAGGGGCATAGCGGAGATGAAGGGGGACATTGTGGAAGAGGGGCATAGAGTCTATGCCCCTCTTCCACAATGTCCCCCTTCATCTCCGCTATGCCCCTCTTCCACAATGTCCCCCTTCATCTCCGCTATGGCATAGGAGATGAAGGGGGACATTGTGGAAGAGGGGCATAGCGGAGATGAAGGGGCACATTGACCAGGCACCCTCCGCTCATCAGAGCAGGGGGTGCCTGGTTTAATGCTCGAGTGCTCCCATTCATTTGAATGGGGCTCGGGTGCTCGGCCGAGCACTCGAGCATCAGGGGGTGCTCGGTCAGAGCACCCGAGCACCCGAGCATCGGGGTGCTCGCTCATCCCTATTGAGCACCGATTCTTAAAAGAGACATTATTGAACTGGGAAATGTATAGAGAATAGTGTTGAGCGAGCATGCTCGGCCGATGCTCGGATCGGCTCGAGCATCGCTCTGCTCGGCACATGGCGGTACTCGTACGAGTACCGCCATGTGCTCGCCCGGCATGTTCGGGTGGCGGGGATCTGTGCCGAAGGAGGCACAGATCTGAAGACGCTCCGCTGGACCACCAGGGACTGGAGGTAGGGGGCATTGCGGCGATGAAGGGGGCATAGCGGAGATGAAGGGGGACATTGCAGAGATGAAGGGGGCATAGCGGAGATGAAGGGGGACATTGCAGAGATGAAGGGGGCATAGCGGAGATGAAGGGGGCATAGCGGAGATGAAGGGGGCATAGCGGAGATGAAGGGGGACATTGCAGAGATGAAGGGGGCATAGCGGAGATGAAGGGGGACATTGCAGAGATGAAGGGGGCATAGCGGAGATGAAGGGGGACATTGCAGAGATGAAGGGGGCATAGCGGAGATGAAGGGGGACATTGCAGAGATGAAGGGGGACATTGTGGAAGGGGGACATTGTGGAAGGGGGACATTGTGGAAGAGGGGCATTGTGGAGATGAAGGGGGGCATTGACCAGGCACCCTCCCCTCATCAGAGCAGGGGGTGCCTGGTGTAATGCTCGTGTCGCCCCATTGAATTCAATGGGGCTCGGGTGCTCGGCCGAGCACTCGAGCCTCCGGCGGTGCTCGGTCAGAGCACCCGAGCACCCGAGCATCGGGGTGCTCGCTCAACACTAATAGAGAAACAAAATTGATAAAGGGATTAGAATATTTTTGGTATGACCAAAGACTTGCTAAATTGAGTAAGAGAACAATAAGAGGACAGGAGTCTAAGGGGACACAATTACTATTTACAAATATATTTAAGGTCAAATCAAATAATTCTCTGAGGAAATCTTTACTATAAGATATGAGCAAACACAAGATACTGCACAAAAAGATCTTTTGACTAGGGATGGGCAAAATGTTTCACCTCAAAAGATGAAAGTGCAAAAAACTGCACTTTTCACCATCATTAGGAATTCCTGTTTAAAGTGCTGTTTTTTCTGCCACAACCCTCCACCACCACTACTGCACTGGTAGCCATACAGCGACACATACTGACCCCTAGCCTTGTCCCATGGTAGCCATAGAACACATAGTCCTACTGCACTGGTAGCCATATAACCTCACATACTGACCACTGCCTTACACCACTACACTAGAAGCTATAGAACCACAAATACTGACCTGCAGCCTTGTCCCACTGCTCTGGTAGCCATTTACCCACTAATTTTGATCCCCAGCATTGTACCACTACACTGTAGCCATAGAATCACATCAATGAGTCTGTATAGCAGCAGAAATTCTTGGGTATAGTAGTAGTTCTCACAGAAAATAGAAACATAGAATTTGACGGCAGATAAGAACCGTTCAGCCCATCTAGTCGTCCATTTTCCCACTGTAACATTTCCCACTGTTACATTAAGGACAGCCTTAAGCCTTTCCCATGCATGCTTAAATTCTGTCGCTGTATTAACTTCTAGCACTTCTGCTGGTAGACTATTCCACTTATCTACTACCCTCTCAGTGAAGCAAAACTTTCTTACATTACGTCTAAACCTGTGTCCCTCTAGTTTTAGACTATGGCCTCTTGTCCTAACATTTTTACTCCTTTGAAATGTACTTCCCTCCTGCACTTTGTTGAATCCCTTCATGTATTTGAATGTGTCTATCATATCTCCTCTCTCTCTTCTCTCCTCCAAGCTATACATGTTCAGATCCTTTAGTCTATCCTGATATTTCTTTTCCTGTAAACCAATCACCATTTTAGTAGTCCTTCTCTGAATTCTCTCTAGACTATCTATATCCTTCTGGAGATGGGGTCTCCAGTACTGTACACAATACTCTATAGTATCTATATCCTTCTGGAGATGGGGTCTCCAGTACTGTACACAATATTCTATAGTATCTATATCCTTCTGGAGATGGGGTCTCCAGTACTGTACACAATACTCTAGATGAGGTCTAACTAGAGATCTGTAGAGTTACATGACCACTTTATCACAGTGCCTGTGATCTTTCTGTCACTCTCATCTGTGGCAGACTGTGATTTGTTCGGTTGGTTTGGCACGCCCGTGTGGTATAGTGATAAACTGAGCAAATGTGCACAGCACAGAGTTCATAAAAAGATGAGTCGTAGATGTTCAGTGACCAATGTAAGTTGTAGCAGCACAGTAACCCAAGATAGCCCCCACGGGCGTTTGTCAATAGACCAGGGAGCCTGCAAGTGCAAGAGTATGTAGCCCCCACGGGCGTGATCAAGACTAGCCTGAGATGCGAAGCTGGCGTTTTAGCCCCCACAGGCATATAACCGGAGACCACTGTAAGCACAACACGAGCCAATAGCCCCGCGGGCGTTTACCTACGGATTGAGCAAGAGCTTGGAGCCTAACCTTGCCACCAATAGCCGCACCGGACACCTCCGTCGTTAACCGTGAGACCAACAGCCAAGGACGCCCAACCGGCCTAACAGGATAGACTACTCTGCAAACATAACCGGGAGTCACCGTCCAAGTAGCGGCCAACTCAGCAGCAGTACACTTATACGGTAACGGTTCTGTATAGAAAGGAGGTCCGGTCAGAGAGAAGCAGCAGTGCAAGGGTTAATAGGTACGTTTGAATCTCCCAGGCTCGGTATGGTAGCTTAGCTCTGCAACGTATAAAGGCTCGGTACAAGAGGCACAGCTTATGCAAGTCGGCAGGAACTCTGCAAAGATGGATGGATTACCCAGGAGGGTAATGGTCACACTAGCTCGGCACAGCAATGCAGGATTCAGAATGTCGCTGCAGCGACAACAAGCCAGGCAGCAGCGAAGATCTTGAAGCAGGAAGTCAGCCAGCCGGGTCGTAGCACGTAGAGGATTCTCAGACAAGCCGGGTCGTAGCACGTAGAAGATTCTCAGACAGGCCGGGTCGTAGTACGTAGAGGATTCTCAGACAAGCCGGGTCATACACGATCAGGAACACAGGAGAGTAGTCAGAACAGGCCAAGGTCGGTACACAGGAATCCGGATTCAGGAACACAGCAACAACAAGACTGGCTCAGAAACACCACGAAAGGGCATCTGACAGATGTAAGAGTCAGGTATAAAAAGGACACCAAGGGGCGGGCCAAACCAAGTGAACAAATCACAGTCTGCCACAGATGAGAGTGACAGAAAGATCACAGGCACTGTGATACACTTCCCTTTTTCTGCTACTAATGCCCCTAGCTATACAACCCAGCACCCTGCTTGCATTCCCCACCGCTTTATTACATTGCCTGCCTACCTTTAAGTCATTAGAGATAATTACTCCCAAATCACTTTCCTCTGTTGTCTCTGACAGCACAGTAATCTTAATAGTATATTTTTTCCTTTGGATTTTTATGTCCCAAGTGCATTATTTTATATTTATCAACATTAAACTGCAGCTGTCACACTCTTGTACATTCTTCTAATTTACCTAAATCATATGTCATTTGGCTTATTCCCCCTGGAATGTCTACCCTATTGCAGATCTTGGTATCATCTGCAAAAAGGCTTACCTTACCTTGAAGACCTTTTGCAATACAAATGGGTCCCAGTACAGATCCCTGAGGTACTCCACTAGTAACACTCCCTGTATCTGAATAATTTCCATTGATTACCACAATATTCTCCATTGTATTGGGGTTAGAGAAAAGGCAGATGTTTTTTTTTTTTTCATTTTTCAATACGTGGGAAATTTCACAGAAGAAAAAAAAAATCAGATTTTTCACCCATCTTGACTTCTGACTACAGCAGAGGCAGGGGTTTTGTTTGATAATAAGGACATTATGGATGTATACTTCTTTATATAGGTAGTTAGCAGACACAATAGACACTGTATGTTCAAAAAGGCACTGGAGAAAGTTTTAGCTAAGAACAGTATCTAGATTGGGGAGAGCTGGTTTAATCACAGGTTGGCTATTGATCCAGGGAAATGTCCCATTCTGGGAGTTGGGAATTAATTTTTACCCATTTAAGGAAATTTGGAAATGGTTTCAAAGACTAATATACATTTTTTTTATTGAAACATCTTTTGTGGAACAGGGTATATAGGGTATATAGCATTAATCAAATCAGATAAATAAAGAAATATCAGGAAATGCTGTGCTACAGGTGAGTTAACATGTCTTAACAAATTACATAGTAACATAATTGATGAGATTGGAAAAAGATAAGCGTCTATCAAGTCCAGCCCATGCCTAAACACCCCTGTTAATCCTGAGGAAGGTAAAAAAAAAAATTGAAGCCATTTACAATTAATCCCCAAGTGGGTAAAAAATTCCTTCCTGACTCCAAATGGCAGTCAGATATTTCCCTGGATCAACATCCTATCTGCATTGAAGTCAGCTGTCATAATTATCCATATTGTTATGTGCTAGAGTGTTATTCATTACTTTTTTATATCAGTTACAGTATCTGCAAGCACAATGTCATGAGGCAAAGAATTCCATAACTTTACTTCCCTTACTGTAAAAAATCCCAGCTTTTGTTTTAAAATTACTTTTTGGCTAGTCTTAATGGATGACCTCCCATTAAACATTCTGAGGTTGATGTACTAAGGGGAGCAAACCACCACATTGGATACCTCCATGGCATTCAAAGGGTTAACCCCTTGGATGCTAGCTAGGTCTCCGATGCATTATAGTAACATAGTAGATGAGTCTGAAAAAAGACACGAGTCCATCAAGTCCAGCCCATGCCACAAACAAAAAAAAAGCCCTCTGGAGCAATTTCCAATCTAGCCCCAAGTGGGAAAAAAAATATTCTTTCCTAACTCCAACTGGTAGTCAGATAGTTCCCCAGATCAACATCCTATCTGCTTTGAAGCCATCTGTCATAATTTTCAATATTGTTCTGTACTAGATAAGCATCCATTGCTTTTTTGAAAGCAGTTGCATTATCTGCAAGCACAATATCCTGAGGCAAAGAATTCCATAGCTTTACTGCCCTTACTGTAAAGAATACCTGCCTTTGTTTTAGTTGAAAGTGCCTTTCCTCTAGTCTTAATGGATGACCTCTTGTTCTAAGCTCAGCTCTTTGTGTAAATAATTCATTGGATAGTTCTTTGTATTGACCGTGAATGTATTTGTAAATGGTAATCATATCACCCTTAGATGTCTCTTTTCTAATGGCCAGTCTCTCAGATCCTCCAATCCCTTTATCAGTTTTGTTGCACATTAGTTTTGAGCGAGCACCCCGATGCTCGGGTGCTCGGGTGCTCTGACCGAGCACCCCCTGAGGCTCGAGTGCTCGGCCGAGCACCCGAGCCCCATTGAACTGCATGGGGCGACACGAGCATTACACCAGGCACCCCCTGCTCTGATGAGGGGAGGGTGCCTGGTCAATGCCCCCCTTCATCTCCGCTATGCCCCCTTCATCTCCAAATGCCCCCTTCATCTCCGCAATGTCCCCCTTCATCTCCGCTATGCCCCCTTCATCTCCGCTATGCCCGTCTTCCACAATGTCCCCCTTCATCTCCGCTATGCCCCTCTTCCACAATGTGCCCCTTCATCTCCGCTATGCCCCTCTTCCACAATGTCCCCCTTCATCTCCTCTATGGCATAGAGGAGATGAAGGGGGACATTGTGGAAGAGGGGCATAGCGGAGATGAAGGGGCACATTGTGGAAGAGGGGCATAGCGGAGATGAAGGGGGACATTGTGGAAGACGGGCATAGCGGAGATGAAGGGGGACATTGTGGAAGAGGGGCATAGAGTCTATGCCCCTCTTCCACAATGTCCCCCTTCATCTCCGCAATGCCCCCTTCATCTCCGCAATGCCCCCGTACCTCCAGTCCCTGGTGGTCCAGCGGAGCGTCTTCGGATCTGTGCCTCTTCCGGCACAGATCCCCGCCACCCGAACATGGCGGGCGAGCACATGGCGGTACTCGACGAGTACCGCCATGTGCCGAGCAGAGCGATGCTCGAGCCGATCCGAGCATCGGCCGAGCACGCTCGCTCAACACTATTGCACATCCCTGCACCTTTTCCAATTCAGTAATGTCTTTTTTAACCCTTTGAGTGCCAGAGGGGTATGGAATGCATTGCAAAGCAATGCATTACTTACCGCTCTGGCACTCAAAGGTTTAAGATCCGGCGCCCAAAATTGTAGTCCATATTCTAGATGAGGCCTAACCAAGGATTTATACAGAGGTAGGATAATATTATCATCCCTTGCATCTACACCTCTTTTTATGTAGGCTAGTACCCTATTGCTCTTGCAGCTAGTGAGTGACTCTGCACACTGCTGTGAAGTCTATTGCCTATCTGTACTCCTAAATCTTTCTCTAATGAGGATTCCCCAAGTTGTTTCCTATTTAGTGTATATGTAGCAAGTTTGTTTCTACAGCCCAAATGCATAACTTAAAAAACTTAAAATAACGCTCAGCGCGTTTCATGAAATTATATCACTTCTTCAGGAGAATCTAGCAAATGCTCCTGAAGATGCTCCTGAAGAAGTGATATAATTTCACGAAACGCGTTGAGCGTAATTTTAAGTTTTTTATATTATTGCTTATAAAGAAAGCAATTGCCTTTTAATATCCTACATTATTATTAATAATATATTTTTATATACTGGAATAAATCTTGAGACGATCAATACCCACGTGTCTATACATGGTAATGTACATATATAAATAATATATCATTTAAGTATATGATATACTGTCAAGAGGGTAGATCCCATATTAAGGTAAAAAGTGACAAAGAAAAAAGAACACTGTGGAAAATAAGTGTATCCTGTGGAGGGACCACACGGAGAAAAGAGGGAGACCCACTGACAGAGGAGGAGATAACCGTCCTGGGGTTTTATACCAGGGATGCTGTTGAACTGAATGGCAGTCCTAACCTCTCAAATAAGTGAGTACATTACCTGCAGAGCACGTGGTGAAGGTGAAGGTTGTCCAGTATCAAAAATATTGCACTTAGAGGAGTTCCTTCTGCGCTGTTTTTTCTTCTGTCTTTTACTGCAAATTACTGCTTACCCTTTCGCAAAATGCAAGTAAATTAGTCTGACGTGATCTATTCTTCATAAAACCATGCTGATTCCTACTAATGATATTGTTTGACTTCACATAGTTCTGAATACTGTCAGTTAATAACGCTTCTAGTATCTTACCCACTATAGAAGTCACATAGTTCTGAATACTATCAGTTAATAACCCTTCTAGTATCTTACCCACTATGGAAATCAAGCTCACAGGTCTATAATTTCCTGGTTTGGATCTTGCCTCCTTTTTAAACAATGGAACTACATCAGCTTTCCTCCAATCACAGGGCACTATGCCTGATGAAAGTGAATCAAAAAATATTAAGTATAATGGTCTTGCTATTACTGAGCTAAGTTCCTTAAGTACTCTTGGGTGTATACCGTCACGTCCAGGTGATTTATTCACCATAACCTTTTCCAGTCTCTTTTGGACCTGGTCCTCAGCATGTCATGTACATGTACATTCCTTTGTCCAAATTACTACTTATTCTTTCATTAATTGCAAGTAAATTAGTCTGACATGATCCATTCTTCATGAAACCATGATGACTCCTATTAATGATTATAAAGCAATGCTTTGAAGACCTGTCTAGCATTCTAGGGGTTAAAAAGAAAGACGAGTGAAACAATTCTGTAACGATCTCGTGTACAAGACAGACTGGTTCATGAGACCAGAATCACGAAAACAGATGTTTTGTTTCAGTGTTTTATTTACTTACTTAACCAATCTGAAAGTTACAAAAACATTAATGTTATGTAAAGCTAAAAAAAGCAGGTTCACTTATCGTCAGATGACAATCACAACACACTCCTATCCCTGGCATTTGTCTGAACGTGACAAGTCAGCTTGTTCAGGTAGGTCGTCAGGACATCTCACCCAATTTCCTACATTATCTCCTACTCCCTCTCCTTCCCACCATCCTTCTCCCTCCTGCACTGCTGTCCCCATTCACAGTCACTCCCTTCCCAGTTAACTCTTCCTGTCCCATCTTCTGACCACTTCTCCCATGCTCCATACGCCTACCCCTGTCCTATACGTGGGCCTGTCTCCCATCTCACCTCATTCTCCCTTTCTCCTTTACTCCTGCCTCCTCTTGCTTCCACACTCCCGTCCCTTCTTGTGCTCCCGTTCTTACCAAATCTGTCCTCTTCCTTTCCTCCATTATCCAGCCCCTTCCACACCCCGTCCCAAATCCCCCAACTCCCCACCTCCACACACGCTGTTTGAACCAATGCAGACAGACCCAGAATCCTCTTGTGGTCACCCAGATGGAACCGTGAACTGATTTGCAAACACTTAGCCTCTATGAATTTTGTCCTTGAACAATTGTTCGAGAGGTAACATCTTTAACCCTTTGAGCGCCAGAGGGGTGTACAACGCATTGCAGAGCAATGCATTGTGTACCCCTCTGGCACTCAAAGGGTATGTACATGCAGGATTCAATGTGCATGGTGAAGGAGATGAAATTTGCTGGTAGGACATTCAGGACTGACTGAAGATATCGCTGAAACCAAGGAACAAAGGCAAAATTCGTAGGGAGCATTGGGAGTTTCTGGCTATAGGAAGGTAAGTGGAGCTTACTATTAGGAGATGTCGATTCTCATTTATATGAAAGATAATTTTCTGAGTTTTTATTAACTACTAGTTGAAGATCCTGGCTACAGTGCCACCCAGCAACAGCTGCGGTACAGTAATGCGCAGTAGAGACTGCCCGCGCCGCGGCTGATAACGAAGCGGGCTGCTCTGAATTCAGACCGTAGTTCTGACAAACTACAAACTACATTAGCGAATTATTATGTAGGATGGTGAAGATAGTTTTCCCAAAAATTGCCTCACTTTTTCTTTGTACATATGGCCGTATGTCACTGTCTTTCCACAGGTGAGATCTGAAGCCCATGAACTGAATTATATGTCCAACGCGTTTGATGATCAGTACATTGGCTGCTCAGACATACTGGAAACTCACATGTTGAAGCTACTGGAAAAGGAAAAATTAAATAAGGAGTTTGGCTCTGCTTGGGAAAGTGCATCACAAAAATGGCTCATAAGTAAAGAAATAATCGATCTTCCGCAAGGCTTTAAGGATGAATATGGAATAGCGCTACTAGTGTTTACAAGCCATTATCCTGAAGGAAATGCAATCCATTCTCAGTTCAATGGAAATCTCAGCCTGGCTGGAATCTCCAGAGATCATTATATGAGATCGTTTCATTTCAAAGCCCTTCACTTTTATTTGACAAGAGCTTTGCAGCTACTTAAACCCAAATGTGACGAACAATATATAACATATAGAGGGAGTCCTACTACTTATCGATTATCCACAATTTTCCAGTTTGGACGATTTACGTCCACATCCCTGGATTTTCAAAAGGCGAAAGATTTTGGCACAGAGTCATTATTTTATGTAGAAACCTGCTACGGTGCTCAGATTGAACTTTTTTCATTTTTCCCATCCGAAAAAGAAGTATTAATTCCAGTTGCTGAGAAGTTTAAGTATCGAAGAAGATATAATTCTGTTTACATTTTGGAAAGTACCGGCCAACAGTGCAGTTACTTTAACTGCGCCTATCTGGGAGGTAAGTGTTTCTTGTTTAAAGGAGAAGAAACATCTCCTAGTAATAATCCTCAATAACCCTCGCTATGACTAGAAAATCTTAATGGCCCCTATGAAATGTGTCCTTATGCATTTGTGCAAGAGATAACATCTTCCATTATTCCTGGATGCATTGTCCATGGAGTCAGACATGATAGTTGCTGGAATTTTTTTCTAAATAAAGCTGGCAGATTGCCTGAGCCTATTTAACCCTTTAACCCTTTGAGTGCCAGTGGGGTACGCAACACAGTGCTCCACAATGCGTTGCCCTCTGGCACTCAACGGGTTAAGGTTCAGGTGTATGTGCAACTTATTTGAAGCAATGCATTCCACACCCTCTCTTTCCTTAAAGGGTTAAGATGAGTTCTTTGCAGTGGGTGGTGTGTCCTGTGGCCCTGTGATGCCCTGTCATGTCCGCCTCCATAGATTCTTGAACCAGTGCTGAAGGGCAAAATTCATAGGAGAAATTAGAATGTTCTGTTCTTTAATAATTTAAAAGAGAAGTAAACTTTTTTATGAGAAAAAAAATATATATTGTAGGACTTTTACTGTTGAGTAAAATAAGAGTACTCCCACTGCCGAGAGAGATGTATTTTTCCAGAGTTATTACAATTTTAATCCTTTTTTTTTTTTTTACATTAGCAGTGCCCTCTAGTGGTCAAATTCCAATATGTTATTCTGTTACATTCTAATGGAGAGGAAAGGCAGAGACAAACAGTTATGTGATAGAAACAGCAGAGTCACTTCCTGTCAGTTAGAACAGATCAGGAAGTAAACACACAGTAAATTCACTTCCTGATTATTTGGATTGTTGTAAATGTTGAATAAAACAAACTGACAGCAGAGGGAATATCCTTGTTTTACTCAGCAGGAAAAGCTCTCTAACATATAGGTTCATATAAAAAAAAGTTTACTGCTCCTTTAAGGAGGAGAAGATTGTGTATGTAAAGAGAAAATCGTATCAATTCTTGAACAAACCGACTGAACCGTATGGAACAAAACAAATATCCTGATTGGTTTAGATGAGGCTGTTAACTCCTTGCACACCAAGGAAGTCTAGCAATGCATTAGAGACATTCTTAACATTCAAGGGGTTAAAAGCCAGATTTAAAGTAACTCTTTATTTGGACTTTACATATTTGGCAAATCTATAATATATAAAGACAAATTGCCTATTCCTTTTTTATCTCATTCTTATTCATCTTTGATGCCTATTTTTTTTTATATCCAATGAACCACCTGGATTTGTTTGCAGAGAGTTTTCTGTCAGGGAATATGAAAGCAGGTCTAGAGACACAAAGTAAAAATGATAGAATGTAAGAACAACAGCGCCTATAGCAGTAGGTACTGCAGAGAGACTGTAACATTGTATCATTGTCCTGCCTGATGATACTGTATATCGGCCAGAAAACTTATTGTCTAGCACATAACATTGTGTAAAAATATTTGAATATGAAAAAAAATTAAAAGTATAGGCAAACTAAATATGTACATGTAGAATAGGTCATCAACATAAAGTATTGCTATTCCTTTAAATCAATGAGAATGTTTATTTGTCCAGTAATGTGCAGTCACACATCTACCACACTCTAACCTATACCACTCATGCTGATAGGCTATTCCACTTATCTATCACCCTGTTACCTGTACCACTCATGCTGGAAGGCTATTCCACTTATCTACCACACTCCTTCTGCTGGTAGGCTATTCCATTTAACTACCACCCTCTCACCTCTACCACTTCTGCTGGTAGGCTATTCCACTTAACTATCACCCTCTCATCTCTACCACTTCTGCTGGTAGGCTATTCCATTTAACTACCACCCTCTCACCTCTACCACTTCTGCTGGTAGGCTATTCCATTTAACTACCACCCTCTCACCTCTACCACTTCTGCTGGTAGGCTATTCCATTTAACTACAACCCTCTCACCTCTACCACTTCTGCTGGTAGGCTATTCCACTTAACTACCAGCCTCTCATCTCTACCACTTGTGGTGATGGACTATTTCACTTATCTATCACACTCTCACCTCTATTACTTCATTTGGTAGGCTATTCCACCTATCTACCAGCCTCTTATCTCTACCACTTCTGCTGGTAGGCTATTCCACTTATCTATCACCCTCTCACTGAATCCTATCTACTCTATTGGCTGACACCGTACCATCTTTCTTTCTGGCTTTCTTTACATATAAGCAGCTATCCGTTTCTATGTATTGTCTGGAGATATTATTCACCAGGATAGGTAGGATCTTTTGCTTATTGTAATTAACCCTTTGAGTGCCAGAGCTACACTCAAAGGGTTAAATGTAACCCCCTTGGATGCTGGCTGGAAAAGTTACTGGTATTTTAAACCCTCAGATACTATGTACAACAAAGCAATGTGTTCGAGTGTTTGTAGTATCCAAAGAGTTCATTTTTAATTAGTTTGAAATCTTCTAAGGATAGCCGGCCTTATGTATAAAAGCAAACTTCAGCAGTTAAATGGCAAATCAACTACGCCATAGGGGAGAAAAGAAGATTCTCAAAATCCACATTGATTTAAATGAGGCGTTTAACCCTTGAATGATAGAGACCCATTTAAACCAATGAGAATTTTTATCCATTCTCTATAGTTCAATTGGTTTACCCCACAATTCTGATTAATTTACTTCATGAATAAGGTCCATTATACTTAGGAAAGTTTATAAAATGAACGATCAGCACATTTCTGTTTCATTAAATACATCTTATTTTCATTTGCAGCTGAAAAACAGGAATTTCCCACCTGCCGCACAGGTAAATGAATGTTTGTCTTGAATGATACTATTGGGCATATTTTTCCCCCTCGCCCTACATCTGGATGTGTGAAAGGGGGTCTCCACCTTCAAATATAATTCCTCCCGCACCACACTGGGCAATGGTGGGGTCAAGTGGGGACCAAGAGAGCCCACAATATTTATAGTTACTGAATCCTTACCACAAACCCAATGGGGTGGGGTGAAGGGGGAAACCGCAAAGGGGGGTTTCTGCTTGAGATGGAAGTTCAATTACAAATGTGAGGTTTCATAGGGCTGCACATTTATTTATTTCATTTTCAACCACGAGAGCTGAACAATACATGGGCAATCAGTGGGTTAATGCTCAGTCAGAAAAATTGCAGGAAGCCACTAATAAGTTATGGGAAGTTTGCTTGGGTCGGCATTTTTACTGATGAAATATATTTAAGTGTGTCAAGCACAAACACAAATAGTTGACACACTATCACAGTTGCCATATCAACTTTGTTTTACCCGCTTGGGGCTTAATCAGAAATAGCTTCAAAAATATTTATTTTTTAAGCTATTTCTAATTAAGCCCAAAGCGGGTAAAATAAATTAATTCCTGACTCCAAAATGTAGTCAATATCAGCCTGCAGCAACATCTTATCAACTAGCAGGAAACATCTTATCCACTAGCAGGAACCATCCTATCCACTAGCAGGAAACATCTTATCCACTAGCAGGAAACATCTTATCCACTAGCAGGAAACATCTTATCCGCTAGCAGGAAACATCTTATCCGCTAGCAGGAAACATCCTATCCACTAGCAGGAAACATCTTATCCACTAGGAGGAAACATCCTATCCACTAGCAGGAAACATCTTATCCACTAGCAGGAAACATCTTATCCACTAGGAGGAAACATCCTATCCACTAGCAGGAAACATCTTATCCACTAGCAGGAAACATCTTATCCACAAGCAGAAACATCCTATCCACTAGCAGGAAGCATCTTATCCACTAGCAGGAAACATCCTATCCACTAGGAGGAAACATCCTATCCACTAGTAGGAAACATCCTATCCACTAGCAGGAAACATCTTATCCACTAGTAGGAAACATCCTATCCACAAGCAGAAACATCCTATCCACTAGCAAGAAACATCTTATCCACTAGCTAGAAAGATCCTGTGCACTAACAGGAAGCATCTTATCCACTAGCAGGAAACATCCTATCCACAAGCAGGAAACACCCTATCCAATAGCTTGAAACAGCCTATCCACTAACAGGAAACATCTTATCCACTAGCAGGAAACATCTTACACGCTAGCTAGAAACATCCTATCCATAAGCAGGAAACATTCTATCCACAAGTTGAAACATCCTATCCACTAGCAGAAAACATCTTATCCACTAGCAGGAAACATCCTATCCACTAACAGGAAACATCCTATCCACTAGCTAGAAACATCCTATCCACTAACAGGAAACATCTTATCCACTAGCTAGAAACATCCTATCCACTAGCAGAAAATATCTTATCCACTAGCTAGAAACATCCTGTTCACTAGAAGGAAACATCCTATCTATTAGCAGGAACCATCCTATCCACTATCAGGAAACATCCTATCCGCTAGCTAGAAACATCCTATCCACTAGTAGGAAACATCCTATCCAGTAGGAGGAAACATCCTATCCACTAGTAGGAAACATCCTATCCACTAGGAGGAAACATCCTATCAACTAGTAGGAAATATCTTATCCACTAGCAGGAAACATCCTATCTACTAGCAGGAACCATCCTATCCACTATCAGGAAACATCCTATCCGCTAGCTAGAAACATCCTATCCACTAGTAGGAAACATCCTATCCAGTAGGAGGAAAAATCCTATCCACTAGTAGGAAACATCCTATCCACTAGTAGGAAACATCCTATCCACTAGGAGGAAACATCCTATCCGCTAGCTAGAAACATCTTATCCACTAGCAGTAAACATCCTATCCAGTAGGAGGAAAAATCCTATCCACTAGTAGGAAACATCCTATCCACTAGCAGGAAACATCCTATCCACTAGCAGGAAATATATTAGCCGCTAGCTATAAATATCCTATATGCTAGAAGGAAAAATATTATCTGCTAGCTACAAAACATCCTATCCACTCACTAGAAACACCCTATCCGCTAGCTAGAAACACCCTATCCACTCACTTAAAATATTGCATCTGCAAGTTAGACACATCCTATCTGCTAGATAGAAACCTCCCGTCTACTTGTTAGAAACATAATATCCACTAGCAGGAAACATCCTATCTGTAGGTATAAACATGCTATCCGCTTACAGAAACATCCTATCCACTCACTAGAAACATTCTATCTTCTTACAGAAACACCCTATCCACTCACTAGAAACATCCTATCCACTCACTAGAAACACCCTATCCACTCACTTGAAACATTCTATCTGCTTTCAGAAACATCCTATCCACTCACTAGAAACATCCTATCCACTCACTAGAAACATTCTATCTGCTTACAGAAACACCCTATCCACTCACTAGAAACATCCTATCCGCTTACAGACACACCCTATCCACTCACTAGAAACACCCTATCAACTCACTAGAAACATTCTATCCACTCACTAGAAACACCCTATCCACTCACTAGAAACATCCTATTCGCTTACAGACACACCCTATCCACTCACTAGAAACATCCTATCCACTCACTAGAAACATCCTATCCACTCACTAGAAACACCCTATCCACTCACTAGAAACACCCTATCCACTCACTAGAAACATTCTATCCGCTTACAGACACACCCTATCCACTCACTAGAAACATCCTATCCATTCACTAGAAACACCCTATCCATTCACTAGAAACATGCTATCCGCTTACAGAAACATCCTATCCACTCACTAGAAACACCATATCCACTCACGAGAAACATTCTATCTATTCACTAGAAACATCCTATCCACTCACTAGAAACATGCTATCCGCTTACAGAAACATCCTATCCACTCACTAGAAACATCCTATCCACTCACTAGAAACATGCTATCCGCTTACAGAAACATCCTATCCACTCACTAGAAACATCCTATCCACTCACTAGAAACATTCTATCCGCTTACAGAAACATCCTATCCACTCACGAGAAACATCCTATCCACTCACTAGAAACACCCTATCCACTCACTAGAAACATCCTATCCACTCACGAGAAACATTCTATCTATTCACTAGAAACATCCTATCCACTCACTAGAAACATCCTATCTATTCACTAGAAACATCCTATCCACTCACTAGAAACATTCTATCCGCTTACAGAAACATCCTATCCACTCTCGAGAAACATCCTATCCACTCACTAGAAACACCCTATCCACTCACTAGAAACATCCTATCCACTCACTAGAAACACCCTATCCACTCACTAGAAACATTCTATCCGCTTACAGACACACCCTATCCACTCACTAGAAACATCCTATCCATTCACTAGAAACACCCTATCCATTCACTAGAAACATGCTATCCGCTTACAGAAACATCCTATCCACTCACTAGAAACACCATATCCACTCACGAGAAAACATTCTATCTATTCACTAGAAACATCCTATCCACTCACTAGAAACATGCTATCCGCTTACAGAAACATCCTATCCACTCACTAGAAACATCCTATCCACTCACTAGAAACATCCTATCCACTCACTAGAAACATTCTATCCGCTTACAGAAACATCCTATCCACTCACGAGAAACATCCTATCCACTCACTAGAAACACCCTATCCACTCACTAGAAACATCCTATCCACTCACGAGAAACATTCTATCTATTCACTAGAAACATCCTATCCACTCACTAGAAACATCCTATCCACTCACTAGAAACATCCTATCTATTCACTAGAAACATCCTATCCACTCACTAGAAACATTCTATCTGCTTACAGAAACATCCTATCCACTCTCGAGAAACATCCTATGCACTCACTAGAAACATCCTATCCACTCACTTGAAACATTCTATCTGCTTACAGAAACATCCTATCCACTCACTAGAAACATCCTATCCACTCACTAGAAACACCCTATCCACTCACTAGAAACATTCTATCTGCTTACAGAAACACCCTATCCACTCACTTGAAACATTCTATCTGCTTACAGAAACATCCTAACCACTCACTAGAAACACCCTATCCACTCACTAGAAACATTCTATCTGCTTACAGAAACACCCTATCCACTCACTAGAAACATCCTATCCGCTTACAGACACACCCTATCCACTCACTAGAAACACCCTATCCACTCACTAGAAACACCCTATCCACTCACTAGAAACATTCTATCCACTCACTAGAAACACCCTATCCACTCACTAGAAACATCCTATCCGCTTACAGACACACCCTATCCACTCACTAGAAACATCCTATCCACTCACTAGAAACACCCTATCCACTCACTAGAAACACCCTATCCACTCACTAGAAACATCCTATCCGCTTACAGACACACCCTATCCACTCACTAGAAACATCCTATCCATTCACTAGAAACACCCTATCCATTCACTAGAAACATGCTATCCGCTTACAGAAACATCCTATCCACTCACTAGAAACACCATATCCACTCACGAGAAACATTCTATCTATTCACTAGAAACATCCTATCCACTCACTAGAAACATGCTATCCGCTTACAGAAACATCCTATCCACTCACGAGAAACATCCTATCCACTCACTAGAAACACCCTATCCACTCACTAGAAACATCCTATCCACTCACGAGAAACATTCTATCTATTCACTAGAAACATCCTATCCACTCACTAGAAACATCCTATCTATTCACTAGAAACTTCCTATCCACTCACTAGAAACATTCTATCCGCTTACAGAAACATCCTATCCACTCTCGAGAAACATCCTATCCACTCACTAGAAACATCCTATCCACTCACTAGAAACATTCTATCCGCTTACAGAAACATCCTATCCACTCACTAGAAACATTCTATCCACTCACTAGAAACATCCTATCCACTCACTAGAAACATTCTATCCACTCACTAGAAACATCCTATCCATTCACTAGAAACATCCTATCCGCTTACAGAAACAGCCTATCCACTAGCAGGAAACATCTTATCCACTCACTAGAAACATCCTATCCACTCACTAGAAACATCCTATCCACTCACTAGAAACATTGCATCTGCTAGTCAGATACATCCTATCTTATAGCTAGAAGCATCCTGTCCACTAGTTAGAAACATCCTATCCACTCACTAGAAACATCCTATCCATTTACTTGAAACATCCTATCCACTCACTTGAAACATCCTATCCACTCACTTGAAACATCCTATCCACTCACTTGAAACATATCTGCTAGCTAGAAAGCCAGTACATTTTTAAAGCATTACAGTATCTGTAAACACAGCTTCCCGAGGTAAGGAATAGCACATTCCCTGCACCAGTTGTCTGTTCTTTGACTTCTCCTGTTTTCCACCACTGAACAAGTCACAGGAGCAGGAGTCTGATGTCCAGCCCTCTTTAACGCCTGCCAGTATTATTTGCTGGTGCCCATGTAGATTGTCCATTCTTTGGTTGTGGCCAGTATATGTGAGGCCCCTCTCCTATTGGCAAATCTTGACTGTGCAGCAATTCTGGAGCAAACCAACTATATCCCAGGGGACAACTAAACATTTCCTTTGATTTAAATGTGTCTTTTAACCCCTTGAATTCTAGAGGGGTCTACAACACATTGTACTGGAGACCTTTCTAGCATCTAAAAGGTTAAAAAGGTAAAACAAGGGTGCTCCCATTGCTGACAGGTGTTTCATTCAAATGTTATTGTGGCTCAAAACTGAAATTTTCAGGTGCAATATATAAATTTCCTGAATTGTTACAGTGACGCTGTTGCTACCCCATCCTATGAAAGTTTACGGTCAACTGGCCAGAGCTGTCCAAAGGATGGTATAGCAACTGCGCCACTGTAACATTTCAGGCTATTGAGATATTGCACCTAAAAAAATTGAAGTTTGAACTGCAATAACTTTTGAATAAAACACCACTCAGCACTGGGAGTACCCTTGCTTTACTCAGGAGGATCAACGATACAGTGTATATTTATTTGCATATTGCAAGTGTTTCTATCCTTTTAAATCAGTGGAAATTTGGGAAGAGTCTTTTCCCTCTTGTGATGCAGTTGGTCTGTTCCAGAATGAAGTCCTGCTTATCACTTAGTGATGTTTATTAACTCACAACTGTTGTTTTTTTAAGATTCTGAATCATGGGACAACGTGGATGGGAAGGGGGACCATTCAACGCTCAGAGAATTCGAGGAGAGAGTAGGTTTCCTGGAGGAACTCGTTAGTCAAAATCATGGCCAGTGGGACGAAAAAAATCAGGAAATATCCACAATCCAGACCACATTGAAAGAAGACAGAGAGAATCTGCTAAATTTGAAGGACACAGTAAGAGGTAAACATCCTGAGATATAGTCTGAGAGAAAGAAGATGGGGGAGATTCACTAAGCTGTGATAAAGAGGAGATGAAGAGGTGATAAAGAGGTGATAACTTCTCCAGTTTATCACTTCTCCCATTCCTGTTATTCAATGGAGCCTATACACTAAGATTTCTTCAGCTTTGGAGATATTAGTGCATAGGCTCCATAGAATAACATAGGAATTGGAGAAGTGATAAACTGAAGAAGTAATATCCAATGTATCACCTCTTTATCACCGCTTAGTGAATCTCCCCTGTGCAGTAATTTTGGGGCAAATGAACAGCACCGTAGGGAAGGAAATTCCTCCAGATTCCCTTTGAATACCATGGGGCTTTTAAAGGGATAGTAATACTTTGTTTTATCTTTATTTTATTTTGTAGGCATTAAAAAAACATGAAGAACGATATAAGTCTTATCTCTCAAACCTTTATGGTTTGAGAGATATTCACAAGCAAAGTTTCCCCTCCCGCACCTTTTACCTAGTGTAAGCCATCTCTTCTCAGATGTGGAATCCAGTCCATAGACCAGACAGATAACAGCAGGGGACAATCTTCTTCCTATGAGAACAATGAAAGCCCTGCCCCCTTGACAAGTGTTTCAGGTTTTTCCCGTATCTTAATTGAAGATTGTCACTCTCTGCAGTCTACCTGGGCACCTCCCTTCTGATCTGGCTGAGCAGTGTTACACTAGGTAAAAGGGGCGTTTTGCACATGTGTTGTGTGCATGTGTTTTGCACATGTGTGTTGTATACTTATGTGTATTGCGTGTGTGTGTATTGTGCATTTGTATTGCATGTGTGTATTTTGTGGTGTGTTGTGTATATGTATTGTCTGTGTATGTTGTGCATGTGTTTTTTCTGGGTGTGTTTATTGTGTGTGTTTATTATGTGTGTGTGTATTGTCTGTTTGTGTTGTGTATATGTATTGCATGTATGTATTGTGCGTGTGTGTGTTGTCCGTTTGCATTGTACATATGTATTGCATGTGTGTGTTGCGCGCATGTGTGTTGCACACACATGTGTTGTGGTGTATTGTGTCTGTGTGTATTGCTTGTATGTGCTGTGTGTATTTTTCTTGTGTGTGTTGTGTGTGTTTGTTTTGTGCTTGTGTATTGTGGGCATGTGTGTTGTGTGTGTCTGTGTATTATGTGAGTGTTGTGATGTTTTTTTGTTGATGAGTATGTGGGTGTTTATTATGTGTGTGCATGTTTATTGCATGTATGTATTGGGTGTGTTGTGCTTTGTGTGGTGCATGTTTGTGTGCTTTGTGCATGTATGTTGTATATGGGTGCGTGTGTAGTGGTGTATTGTGTGTGTGTGTGCATGCATGGTGTGTGTGTTGTAGTGTATAGTGTGTATTTATTGTGTGTGTTGTGCATGTGTGTATTGCGTCTCTTCATTGAATGTGAGTGTATATTGTGCATGTGTGTAATCTTTATGTGTTGTCTATTGTGGGTGTGTTATCCGTTTGTGTTTTTCGTGCATGTGTGTGTATTGCATGTGTGTATTGTGGGCATGTGTGTTGTGCGTTTCTGTGTGTGTCTTGTCTGTTTGTGCTTTGCATGTGTATTGTATGTATGTATGTACTGTGTGTGTGTGTGTGGTGTGTGTTGTGTGTGTGGTGCATGTGTGTGTCTGTGTTGTGTATATGTATTGCATGTGTGTTGTGCGTGTGTTGTGCATGTGTGTGCATCACTCACTCACATAAGTACAGGTTGCTAATTTGTATCCCTTTGTGTTGGAATACTGAAGAGCCACACACCAGTTGCTGGTAATGGGGTGACAACAGGTCAACCCCTTTTATTGAGAATAAATGTCTACAATACTGCATGGGCAGGGTAATCAGACTGTCCAGGGGCCCCTTTATGTTCTGAGGGGGAAGTGGCCATTTCAGGATTCTAAGTGGAGCAGCTCCCCTTGGATGCGACTGGCCCGTTCAGTATCTCCGTGCCACACTCACTTCCTCCTTGGCGAATGTCCTCTTGATGAGGTGCCAGCGTGATAACGTCATCTGCCATCGCAGGATACTGCCACATCTCTCTGCCAGCCTGCACATCCACCACACAGCCACCCTGCTCCACAACATTTTAACATGTAGCACTATAATTACTTATAGTGTTGTAGTTCAAACTCTATTGAAGCTGAAAGGATCCCCCTCCCGAGAGGGACAATCTTCACTCAGTAAGTATAAGGAAAACCCTGCCCCCTTCAGGAAGGAGAGCAGTATTTTCCTCTTGCTCACTGAAGATTGTCCCTTACCGCGCTCCATCTGGACCAGACTGAGAGACACAGGGAAAGGTGCAGGAGGGGGATCCTTTCGGCTTGAATTGTATTTAAACTACAACACAGTAAGTAATTAAATATACTGCTACGTGTTTAAAAAAATATAAAGAAAAGGGTTTCTCAACGCATTGCAAAGCAATGTTTTGCATACCCCTCTAGCACTCCATGGGTTAACCATTTGAGTAGCATATGCATCCGACATCCCTCCCTCCCTTGTACATTACTTCCCTGCAAGTTAGGAGTCTATAAAGGTTTTACCCTTTGAGTGCCAGATTGATTTGCAACACATTGCAAAGAATGCATTGCGTACCCCTCTAGCACTGAAAGGGTTGACAGAAGTGTAGGTGAGGGGTGTGTGTCTGTGTGTAGCAGGACATTTGGCCATATAAGTTTGTGTGTGTGTCTGGCCAGATAACTTAGGAAATAAGGGAGACAGACAATGGCATGAGCCACAGGTTTCCTACCGGCAGTAGGTGGTGTTGTTCTCATTCAGTGTTGGTTTTCTGTAGGCCTGCATGCAAATGGAATCTGGCGGTAAGGCATGGAGTGGAGAAAGTGAGCAGAGCATGTGTGTTTTTTACATGAAATGAGGTGAGCTGGCTGTGTGTTTGTGTAGAAGCCTTGTTTTCATGCTCTGCCTCTGCCCAGTAAGTGTCTTGTATTCCAAGCCTCTTTTTCATGTTGTGAGCACGCTCATTCGGTTCCTTTAAGTTCAAGCCTCTTTTTCGTGTTCACTGCCCACTCATGACAAATTCACACCCCCTGTATCTCCTGAACTGGCTATAGGGAGGAGCTGTGAATAACTATGAAGTCTTCTTTTATATATATATATATATATATATATATATATATATATATATATATATATATATATATAATATACACACACTCCTAGCTTAGAACAGAAAGGTCAGAGATGATCAAAAAGCAAAGCATTGCATACCTCTCTGGCACTCAAAGAGTTAATAATGCAGAAAGCTTTATAGGATGTTACCCAACCCAGGGTGCAATCTGCTTTAGCTCACAGGTGACATGCACAGAGAACAAATATCCTGAAGTACATTGTTCTTATTGTGCTCAGATGACAGTTCAGCCCCAAAATGCTCAGAGTTCCCCTCTCGCTGAGAGAAATAACTAACCACAGACGCATGTTACAACATTCTTAGAGTACGCCAATGAGGTACAGTTCTTTCCGCTAGACACTAAGGCCTCGATTCAAATGAGACCAGTAAAACTTGCGATAGGGCAAAACTGGATACCGACCGACAGAAAAAAATGTCTAATTCAGTATTCAATGGACCTACCAGCTGAAACCACAACGGAAATTGGGCCACAGAAACTGACTCTTGTGAGCAAACGTCCGTCGTGTGTGTTAAGTTCAGAAAAACCACACTAAATAGTATGAGTAATGGAAATATCCATGGAAAAGAGCACCGACCGTTAGCTCAAAAAACAGTTGCCCTCCCAAACACTAACCCTAGACTACCCCTAACAGTGACGTGCAACAATACTACCCCTAACACTTGCCTAACACCCAGATCTGTGTAACACTTACCTGTCATCCACTGTCTGTGTCCTTCTGTCATCTTCAATCTTCCTTCTTCTTTTTTCCTCTCTCTTTCCATCGTTTGTCTTCTTCTCTTCTATATTCTTCTCTTCCTTGTTTCAAACATTGTCCTGTAAAAAGAAAAAAACATGAAAGTACATTTTTTGTCAAAAAGAGGTGCATTGTTTAACCCTCTGAGTGCCAGGGGGTATGCAATGCATTGCAGAGTAAAATTTACTTTTTATATGACCAGTCTCTGTTCAAAATATCTCCCATCCATTTCCTGAGATGTGTTATTTCGCACCTCTAAGTCAATCAGCTTCTACCATGTTCCGTCATCCCCACTAGAAGCATATTGGCTTCTAGCGGAGGGACACAAGTCCTATAGAGTCTGCTATATACACTGGCAGGCTGGTTCCTAATTGAGCATCTCTGACTTTTAATTTGTAAGGGCAAATAATGTTTGGTCTTGGTCTTCTAGGAGATACGGGGGAATACAGACATGGACCTCTTGCTCTCAGTTACCTAGAGGCTGTAAATAGCAGCTGCATGTCTTTATTGAAGCCTAATCTGTGGTTAGCTGCTTCTCTAATTTAAATAGGAATTGCTTGGCACTTCACAACTGGATCAGTATGATGCGGTTCAGGACCAACTTTTTTGAATCAAGTCTGTGAGCTAAATGAGACTGCATAATAGAATACAGTGGTATAGGGACATACACACACACCGCACACACACACACACTCAGCACATGCACACACAACACACACACTTATCTGCTCTCATAGAAACCAATTGGTGGCAGAATCACCAATACATAGGTTCTATGGAGAGAGTAGAGCTAACTTGCTTTTACTCCCATGTGAAGCAAATTAGACAATGACATCACCCTGCTTTGCAGATCTCCTTCACTGGCAGAGGGAATGAGGCAAGAACTGGTGAGTTCTAATCTATGGGGACTCAGTTTCAATAGCTCAAAACACTGCTTTGACCCTTTACTGCCCCTTTAAATGAGCAAAGGGGTGTGCAACATTGAGAAGCAATGGGTTGCGCACAACTCTGGTTCTTACATGGTTAAGCAACAGACACCTTATTCTATAAAGTCTCCTGTTCTACTGTCTATTACTACAAATGCTGTCATTCATTTCAGTGTTATTTATATTACAAACAGCTTTACAAATCAACCAGAGCAATATAAATACAATCATTATATATGTTTCTTTTTCTCCCTGGAAGCCTTTCGAACTGAATATTTATTAGACGTGTCTGATGCAAAAAACAACAAAATCCCTGAACAAGAGGAAAGACTTCATCATATTGAGACTCATGTGATCCATTTGTTTTCCCAAGTGCAAAATTTTACTACCCAACTGTCTGATCTCCAAAAACTTTATCAGGACAAAGAGACAATTCAAAAAACTCATGATACGCTAAAAGGTAAGACAATTTTTTTTTTACACTGTGATAGCTGGATGTTGATACAGGATTCACATAAAACCCGATATGTATGAGGGACAACATGAGAAACAAGTGATTCACATTAGACACAAGAATGTGTATAGCAGAACATTTAATTCATTCACAAGTATGAGCACTATGGGAGGTGATACATCTAGAAGACATGGCACACTGTCAGTAAGAGGTTCAGTCATTTCTATGTGTAGGTTAGAACATTCAACATTGGCTCGGACACACAACTCCAACAGAGTGGACACAGAAGGGTTCCGGCAGAGGTGGCTACCCAAATACATGTGCTCAGTGGGGGAAAGGTCTGGAAAACATGCAGGGTTATGTTGTTGCAAGCAACACTGACTAGTCTGGGTCAACATCACTGAAGTAGTGGTTCTCTTGAGGTCACATTGAAGGATGCTTACCACTGTGAATGGGTCATGCAATGTCATTCTCCAGAACTGATGATCCTTACAAGATGTGGTGCTGTGTTATGAGCTAGTCCCTGCCCATCATATTTCTTAGCATTCTTGAACCCAGTGGGATCAACAACATCATTGCCTTTCCGATAAAGTGAAGACGCATTGCACACCAGTCTTGATAACAGTGTTTATTTGATAACAAATAATAATATCAAAGTATTTTACCAGGAAGGATACATTGAGATTGTCTCCCATTTTCAAGTATGTCCTAGGGGTATAGATATTATTACCCAATTTAATGGTACTCATTTTATCTACCTTAGAAGGATGAAAGGCTGAGTCAACCCTGCTGGGACTAGAACCTACGACCTTGAGGTTTGAACAGATTCTACAGCTGGTGTCTTAACCAACTGAGCCATCTCAGCAGGTGTTTCATCATGTCATTGGATGGGGGGGGTCAGACGGATGCCATGTCTGCATTGGCACACTGAGAGTCTGTGTATGGTGTATGGAATAATCTCCATCAATTTGCATTTCCAACATCAAGACCAATCTGTACAGTTTGATTATCCTATACCTCTTACATTTATAAGTTGAAAATATTCTTGACATTGCCTTATCCTAGACCTGTCATGAAACATCCCACATTTGCAATCATAGTGTTAAACATCTTTATAGCCAGTCTGCAAAGCCGGGGACCTTTCTATCCAGGTAACTCATTCTCCACATGACACATCACTGTGGAACTGTAATCATTTCCATGTGTCAGACAGCATGGTGATTGGACGGATTTGTATCGCTCTACATCACTTCCTTCCTGTGTTTAATGAATGTGTTCACACAGTGATACTCAAGAAATTCTGGAGCAAGCCAGCTGTATCACAAGAAATAAATATTTAAAAAAAATCCCCAAATTCACACTGATTTTAATAGGGCTTTTAAACTCTTGCAGCATGTATGTAGTCAAGACCCCTTTTTAAACCAATGAAATTTGTCCCTTTTGGTGCAGTTGGTTTATATTCAAGGGGTTCAAGGTTCCTTTTTAGGGGATGCAGCTTTAAGATGTTAGACAATGGCTACTGGATCACAGAGTTCATCCATTCATGGCACTGATGTCAGCCTTTACCAGCTATAAAAAATAAATGAGGTGATTTAGAAAGACACCCAAGCAGTCCCCCTTGCCAGAGAGAGAGTATAGCATTATTGTTTAACTCCCTAGAGAGCAGCCTTGTTCCCTCTGTCACCCATCATGGTTGTGATTCTTGCCACTACACAATCTAATGCAATTCCTCAATTACCTCTCCCACAAAGCCACTCTACTAAGATCCAAGACGATATTGATGAAATGATACAGTCAAATTTTGAAAACTCCCCCCCACTACGGTGAAGGTTCCTCTTTAAAGGGATAGTAATGTTCCATAATAAAAGCAGCTCTAATTAATCATCATAGTATTTGGACCTTGGAGAGTGTTATTTCAATTCTGTCAGAGTTGTAGTACAAGAGTAATTCAATGACAAAGTATCCCCCTCCCGCCCCTTTTACTGATGTAACACTGCTCAGCCAGAGCAGAAGGGAGGTGCCCAGGTAGACTGCAGAGAGGGACAATCTTCAATTAAGATAAGGGAAAAACCTGAAAAACTTGTCAAGGGGGGCAGGGCTTTCATTGTTCTCATAGGAAGAAGATTGTTCCCTTCTGTTATCTGTCTGGTCTATGGACTGCATTCCACATCTGAGAAGAGATGGCTTACACTAGGTAAAAGGGGCGGGAGGGGAAATTTTATCATTCAATTACTCCTGAACCACAACTCTGACAGTGATGAAATAACAGTCTCCATGGCCCAAATAATATGAAGATTAATTGGAGCAGCTTTTATTGTGAAACATTACTATCCCTTTAAATCAATTGGAAATTTGATGTTCCTCTCTAGTGGAGTTGGTTTGCTCCAGAATTTTATTTTGCACATATTTATCATGGCATGCTGGGGTTATTCTGGAGTAGGGAGAAGATCGGCTTGCACCACAGGGGTTAAATAAACACTCTTAAATTCTTTGCACTGAATAGTGCCTTTGGCCCCTGGGATGCCAGACAGTTCTCCGGTGTATTGTAATGCATTGGAGGGCTCTCTGGCATTCAGTGGGTTAAGGTCCAATGCAATTTAAAATATTTTTGTCTTAGAAGAACTAAGTAATTCACCGTCATGGGGCACTGCGCTATGTTTTGGATACTTGTGAGATTAAGAGCTAATATAGAAATTCTATAAGTTTGCAGACTGGGATAGAGAGATTAAATAATTTGTTTGTCATCAAGTATTACATAATATCCTGTGTAGTACATTTATTTAATAACATTACATTTAAAGGGATAGTAATACTTAAAATGTAAAAAAAAAAATATGTTGTAGGGTTTATCCCCCTGAGTAAAACAAGGGTACTCCCACTGCTGAAAGGTGTTTCATTCAAAAGTTATTAATTTTCAAAGTTGAATTTTTTAGGTGCAATATCACAGTGTCCTGAAATTGTACAGTGGCGCTGTTGCTACATGATCCTATGGACAGCTCTGGTCAGTTGACCATAAATCTCCATAGGATGGTGTAGCAACAGCGCCACTGTACAATTTCAGGCCACTGTGATATTGCACCTAAAAAATTCAACTTTGAAAATTAATAACTTTTGAATGAAACACCTTTCAGCAGTGGGAGTACCCTTGTTTTACTCAGGGGGATAAACCCTACAACATATTTTTTTTTACATTTTAAGTATTACTATCCCTTTAAGTAGCAGTGGCCCTTGGGTAGGCTGACCAGACCTCCCCTTTAACCGGGGACACATAGGAAAAATACATACTGCAGGACTGCTTTGATTTCACTGAAGTACTGAAATATGCCTATTTCCTATGTGTCCCCGGTTAAAGGGGAGGTCTGGTCAGCCTACCCTTGGGTGCCAATTTTCCCATAATACCAGATTTAACCCTGATAACAATATGTTGATAGATTTCATATAAGTATAGAACACAGACTGTTTATCAGGAATATAGTTAAGATCAACTGTATTGCTTGAAATTTAATTTGTGCTATTCAAAGCAGGGATGATATACTGTGCATTGTATGCACTTACAATCATTTAAATTGGATAATTGGTATCATGCACAGTATTGAATTATTGTAGATTTTCCTTTAAGATATCGGCTGGACGCAATTTTTTTTTCTCTCTTTCTCTTCTCTCACTTTAAAAGGATAGTAATGTTTCATAATAAAAGCAACTTTAATTAATCATCATAGTATTTGGACTTTGGAGAGTGTTATTTCAATTCTGTCAGAGTTGAAGTTCAAGAGTAATTCAATGACAAAGTATCCCCCTCCCACCCCTTTTACTGATGTAACACTGCTCAGCCAGAGCAGAAGGGAGGTGCCCAGGTAGACTGCAGAGAGGGACAATCTTCAATTAAGATAAGGGAATAAGCTGAAAAACTTGTCAAGGGGGGCAGGGTTTTCATTGTTCTCATAGGAAGAAGATTGTCCCCTGCTGTTATCTGTCTGGTCTATGGACTGCATTCCACATCTGAGAAGAGATTGCTTACACTAGGTCAAAGGGGCGGGAGGGGAAACTTTGCTTGTGAATATCTCTTAAACCATAAAGGTTTGAGAGATAAGACTTATATCATTCTTCATGTTTTTTAATGCCTACAAAATAAAATAAAGATAAAACGAAGTATTACTATCCCTTCAAAAAGGCACAACTAATTGTTTTTTCTCCTGCTTTGGGTTCACTTGAACTTAGTACATGTTAGTAATAGGGTACAACATGTTTACTACCCCCTACAGGGTATGTAGGAGGATAGTAGTTGGGACATCCTTTTTTTTGAGGTGGTCCTTTGGGATATTTTATGTTTTATGTGATTATGTATATATTGTAAGTAGTCTTCGGGGGGTTGGATGCCTGAGCAGCCAGAGTATAATACACCTATATATAATATTAAGTTTTTAACTATAAATGCACAGGGGCTTAATACAATTTATAAGAGATCAATGTTATTCAATACAATAAAAAGGGAGTCAATTGATGTATGTATGTATGTATGTATATCTTTATTTGTATGGTGCCACACAGTGTACGCAGCGCCTTACAATAGACATATGTTACAATAAATAAGAGGGGATGAAATAAGTGCGACATTCATAGAAACAATGGGAAAAAGGTCCCTGCCCCAAGGAGCTTACAGTCTAAATATATAGCAATTGTACAAGAAACACAGCGGGGAGGGGATGGTGATGTTGGATGGTTGGCTCGTAAATTCAACAATTTTGTTATCTCTTCATTTCCGGAGAAAAAAAATACATGGCAATTATTTTTTCAAATAAATTAAAATTAGATATTCACCTAAAATTGAAAGTTAGAGAAGGTATATATATATTATATATTATATAGACGATCAACGATATACATTAGTAAATTTATATCTCCCTAATAAAAATCCAACACAATTATCAAATCAGATTTTAGAGGAAGTTACTAAAATAAAACAATGACTATTAGTTCTGGCTGGAGACTTTAATTGTGTATTAGACTACAGTCTGGATAAAGGGTGTAACAGCCCTAAAAAGCTAGACGGTGGTCTGCTTAAACAAGTAAAATCCTTTAGGAAATGTTTAAAGGGATCGTAAACCTTGAAAATAAGTTTATTGTATATTGTAGCCCTTACAAAAACATAAAAGATGATATAAGTCTTATCTCCCAAACCTTTGTGGTTTGGGAGATATTCAGAAGTAAAATAAAGTTCCCTTTTCGTGGCTGTTTCAGCCAAGCCTGCCATCTAGTGGACAGATTTGGAATTCAGTCCACAGATCAACCGGCAGTTCTTTAGCAGTGCGGAGATCATGATCTTTAAAAAGAACTACTTCATTGGAACTGTGTACAAAGTGAGCCTGGCTTGCAAGCACACTTTGTAGACCATTCCAATTAAGAAATTCTTTTTAAAGATCGTGATCTCGGCACTTCTGGAGAGCCGCAGCCGGTCCCGGGACCGGTTTCCAAATCTGAGAGCTAGAACGGTGACATCACTCAGGGGGAAACTTTGCTTCTGAATATCTCCCAAACCATAAAGGTTTGGGAGATAAGACATATCATTTTTCATGTTTTTTTAAGGGCTACAATATAAAATACACTTATTTTCAAGGTTTACTATCGCTTTAAGTGGTCTAACTCTGTTAGATATATGGCGAGTGTTCCATCCTGACACAAGAGATTATACACATTTTTCAAGAGTACATTTATCTTTTTCAAGAATCTATTTATTCATAGGAGAAATTTCATTAATTAAAAATACTAAATGTATAACTATTAAAGACAATATATGGTCAGATCACAGTTTTGTAATTTTGGAGTTGAATAAAGAAAATCAAGTTAAGACAAGATCTACTTGGAAGATGGATGACTATTATAAACATATAAACAAGCAAGGAATACTTGGCCAAGCAAATCGATTTTTATTTTAAAGAAAACGATTCGGTTAATTTACCACAATCAACAATTTGGTGTGTTTTCAAGGCAGTAAGGTACAAAGTCTTACTATCTCCTAAAGAGGGACACTTGGGAGGTACAAAGTCTTACTATCTCCTAAATAGAGACACTTTGGAGGTACGGACCCCTTGTATCTCCTAAAGAGAGGACACTTGGAAGGTACGGACCCCTAATCTATATATATAAAAGAAGACTTTGTGCCTGCCAAAACACACCCAGGGGAGGCATAAAGCAGGAGTTACTACTCCTATTGGGTGATTCAATCATGCAGGGAGTTGGCCCGCCCCCCTATGCAGCCCGCCCACCACTATCAAAGTGAGAAAAAAACAATATGGCCGCCACTTGCTCCTACACCACAGACAAACACACATGCCTCACTCACACAGCACCAAACTCACACACATGCCCCACACACACATGCCCCACTCACACACACAGACCACCACACACACATGCCCCACTCACACAGCACCATACAAACACACACACATGCCCCACTCACACAGCACCACACAAACACACACACATGCCCCACTCACACACACAGACCACCACACACACATGCCCCACTCACACAGCACCATACAAACACACACACATGCCCCACTCACACAGCACCATACAAACACACACACATGCCCCACTCACACAGCACCACACACACACACACGCCCCACTTACACAGCACCAAACAGACATGCCCCCTCTCACACACACAGCACCACATACACACACAAAGCCAGAAATACATATGGCTGACACACACACACAGTCACTCACCCTGACTCCCAGAGGCCTCAGCAGGACCTGTACTGCAGCACCAGAGGAACAAAATTGCACTCAAAGGGTTAAGGTAGGTCCTCATTGCTCAATTATTTCTTCACTGTCATCATTTGCCATGCAAGACACAGGACAGACAGCCGTCAGATTCACACTTAACCCACTGACTGCCACAGGGTTGTGTATCAAGTTTTACCCCTCAGGGAGTGTGTTCAAACCCCTCACACTGTAAACTTGCATTTCTCTCCCACTTCTCCTCCTTCCCCAGCCTATTACTAACACTTTTCCATATTTATGTTAAGCCCCGCCCCCTACTCGCGATTAAGCCCCACCCCCTTTTACCCCAGATTGCCCCATTGCTCTCTCCACATCAGCACCACATGAGGGACTCCACAAGTAAAAGTTCACAGGTATTACACACTCATGCCCCACTCACACAGCACCAAACACCCATACACACACACAAAGCCAGAAAGAAAGATGGCTGACACACAGTCACTCACCTTGACTCCCAGTGGCCTCAGCAGGACCTGTAGTAAAGCCACTGAACGGTGCTGCATCACCAGGGGAACAAAATGGCACTCAAAGGGTTAAGATAGGCCCTCATTGCTGAATTACTTCTTCACTGTCACCATTTGCCATGCAAGACACAGGACAGACAGCCATCAGATTCACACTTAACCCACTGACTGCCACAGGGTTCTGTATCAAGTTTTACCCCTCATGGAGTGTGTTCAAACCCCTCACACTGTAAACTTGCATTCCCCTCCCACTTCTCCTCCTTACCCAGCCTATTGCTAACACTTTTTCACATTTATGTTAAGCCCCGCCCCCTACTCACGATTAAGCCCCGCCCACTTTTAACCCAGATTGCCCCATTTGTCTCTCCACATCAGCACCACATCAGTCCCCTCTAGGGACTTCACAAGTCAGTGTTCCCAGGTATGAACACACTTCCCACTGCTATTTAACTCTGACATGCCTCTCTATACCTTAACCCTTTGAGTGCCAGAGGGGTACACAACTCATGAGCACATGTGTTTCTGCTCATATATGTTGCGTGTCTGTGTGTGTACATCTCTGTTACATATGTGTGTCCATGTGTGCATCTCCAGTGTGTCTGTGTGTACATGTGTTTTGCATGTCTCTGCCGCTCACTGTGTGTATGTGCATACCTCCCAACATTTCACAGGGCCAAAGAGGGACACGTTAGTTTTAGGTGATATTATTGGGGGTGTGGCTGGTGGGCGGGGCATTAGTAAGAATTTTTAGGTTATTTCATGACCTATTACTGGCGATTTATGTAACTGAATAAATGATTTAGTTCAAGACCAAAGTATTTTATTTGCACAGACTAATGTATAAACACATATACTGAAGTTTATTGCTTTATTGCTGTAGAGCAAAGTAATACACACCACACAGTCAGGGCTGGTGCAAGGATTTTTGCCACCCTAGGCAAAACCTAATTTTGCCGCCCATTTCGCTCCGCCCCTTGTGTCCCACCCCTTTATACCCCGCCTACTTATACCCAACCTCTTTTCATGATTGTCCTCTCTCTGCCCCCTGAGCCACTCTGCCCCTGTTCTGGAGATGCCTGTAAGAGATGTCCCCCACCAGCTCCAACTTGCCCCTTATCAGCTTCACTTTGGCCCTCCAGCTCCACTTTGCCCCTATCAACTCCAACTTGCCCCCATCAGCTCCAACGTGCCCCCACCAGCTCCATTTTGCCCCCTCAGCTTCACTTTGCCCCCTCAGCTCCAACTTACCCCCATCAGCTCCACTTTGCCCCCCATCCTCTCCAACTTACCCCCGTCAGCTCCACTTTGCCCCCCATCCACTCCAACTTGCCCCCATCCGCTCCAACTTGCCCCCACCAGCTCCACTATGCCCTCTCAGCTCCAACTTTCCACTATCAGCTCCACTATGCCCCCAGCAGCTCCAACTTGCCCCCATCCGCTCCAACTTGCCCCCCCATCCGCTCCAACTTGCCCCACCAGCTCCACTTTGCCCCCCTTCAGCTCCACTTGCCCCCCCTCAGCTCCAACTTGCCCCCCCTCAGCTCCACTTTGACCCTCATCAGCTCCAACTTGCCCCCATCATCTCCAACTTGCCCCCACCAGCTCCACTATGCCCCCTCAGCTCCAGCTTTCCCCTAACAGCTCCAACTTGCCCCCATCATCTCCACTTTGCCCCACATCTGCTCCAACTTGCCCCCTCAGCTCCACTATGCCCCCTCAGCTCCAACTTGCCCACCATCACATACCTGTATCTCCCGTGCAGTCTTCTCTTCAGTAATGCAGAGCGCGGCGGGAGATCATGACTCCCAGCGCGCTCTGCATTACTAAAGATCCGACCAGATGAGGGAGCGCTGTAGCAACACAGACCTGACTGTGTTGTGGTTCCTGGCGTGGTGTGTGTGGGCGCAGCTGTTCTCCGCTGCATGCCCGCGCCCCCAGTACGTGTGCGCCCTAGGCCGGCGCCTACCTCGCCTATAGGTGGAGCCGGCCCTGCACACAGTCTGACCTCCTAAAAAGAGGGACAACAGGGTGGGAAAGAGGGACAGAGGGATTTGGCCCTCAAAAAGGGACTGTCCCTCCTAAAGAGGGACACTTGGGATGTATGGTATGTGTCTGCCTGTATGCTGCATATGTCTGTGTTTATCAGTGTGTCTGCATTTCAAACACGTGCGCCCAATGGTCATAACATGACGGGCAACGCCGTCCCGTGTTGCTAGTATCTCCTAAATAGAGACACTTTGGAGGTACGGACCCCTAATATCTCCTAAAGAGGGACACTTGGGAGGTATGGACACCTAATATCTCCTAAAGAGAGACACTTGGGAGGTGTGGACCCCTCATATCTCCTAAAGAGGGACACTTGGGAGGTGTGGACCCCTAATATCTCCTAAAGAGAGACACTTGGGAGGTACAGACCCCTAATATCTCCTAAAGAGGGACACTTGGGAGGTACAAAGTCTTTCTATCTCTTAAATAGGGACACTTGGGAGATATGTACCCCTAATATCTCCAAAAGAGGGACACTTGGGAGACGTGGACCCCTAATATCTCCTAAAAAGGGATAATTGGTTATCCTTTTGATATGTTGCACTTTACATATTGCATTTTAAATATCGCATCTAACATGTCGTGTGGTTTAAAAGGCGGATCTGAGAATCTTGCGCTGCTTATAAACGCAAAGTTCTCAGGTTGCCTGTTTAAAGGTCACCCGTTGCGTATCTCAATAAGGCTATCTTCCTACTCATAAACACCCATTTATGCTACAATACTCCTTTTAGTTGCAGCTTTTACTTGCTTAATATGTTCATTCGTGTGATTACAGGACATTGTTTACAAGCTCGCTGAACAGAATTCTTACATAGAAAACTGACAAACTTATTGCACTGTCCTGCCTGTCTGAAGTGTAGCCAAGAGCAGAGTATTATAGAGCACAGAGCTGCCCGTCTCTCTCTCCGCTCCTTCTATCCCGCTGCACATGTATGAAGTTGCCAGAGAGTGGACATCACGATAGTGATGTCCAGTTGGGTGCACACTGGGATAGAAGGAGCAGAGGGGACAGAGAGAAGGGCAGCACTGTGCTCCATAATACTCTGGTCTTGGCAGGAAAGTGCAACAAATATGTAAGTTTTCTATTCACTGAGCTTGTAAACAATGTCCTATAATAATAATAATAATCCTTTATTTATATAGCGCACACAGATTACGCAGCGCTTTACACTCATGTTGGTTCCTGTCCCCATTGGGGCTCACAATCTAAACTCACCTATCAGTATGTTTTTTGGAGTGTGGGAGGAAACCGGAGTACCCGGAGGAAACCCACGCAAACACAGTGAGAACATACAAACTCATTGCAAATGTTGTCCTTGGTGGGATATGAACCCAGGACCCCAGCGCTGCAAGGCAACAGTGCTAACCACTGAGCCACTGTGCTGCCCATAACCACATGAACGAACATATTAAGCAACTTAAAGCTGCAACTAAAAGGAGTATTGTAGCATAAATGGGTGTTTATGAGTAGTAAGATACCCTTATTGCATTGTGTAACGGGCGACCTTTAAATAGGTGACCTGAGAATCTTGCGCTTATAAGCAGTGTGAAATTCTCAGGTCCTCCTTTTAAACCACGCGACATGTTAGATGCGGCTTTCAGCCAGGCAATATTTAAAATGTAATAAATCAAAAGTAATCCGGATAACTGGGGGTATGGTACATATAATTCCTGAAGGAAGTTCTGCATCAGCTGAATTTTTACACCAAAAAATGGCCTTTCCTTGTGGACATAAGTGACTTGCAGATCCGTATACACATGAAAGTACAGGAATTTACTGGGCAGTTCTTGTATGTGAGTGAGAACTGGTCATTTGTCCAAAAGCTGAATTATATCACTGAGAGCTGATGACAGTAGGAGGAAGTTAGTTATACAGATAATTAGGGAACTTTCTAAGAAAGCATTCTCTACACCTTTCATCTAAAGAGAAAAAAGGAAGAGAGAAACAGATTTATTATAACCTTTTCAGTGCCAAAGGGGTTGTGGGAGAGACCTCTGCCACCTAGATGTTGCTATAGAAGATGCAATATATATTGATATATACAAGACACACAACACACAAAATTTACACACACGCAATACACAAACACCACACACATGCAATACACAAACACATGCACAACACACACACGCAATATACCACAACACACAGAATATACCACAACACACACACATGTACAACACACATGCACAAAACACGCTATGAAAAACCATAAGCGGGTGGGCAGGACGCACAGTCTTCTAGGAAATCACACACACAGTCCACAGTTCTTAAAACGATTTGCTAGTTTATTTTGACATTGTATCAAAAACAATCAGCAGGCAGTGTTTTACAAAACAAAATGAAAACACGCTACAAATAAAAAGCTATCTCAACAGATTCCCCTTCTACTTCAAGGTTCTAAAGAAACAAACATAGCACAAGTTTAACCTTTTCAAGTCCTGATTTGTTGCTCTCCTCTGCACGTCTTGCTCACAGCAAGTCAAACTCCATTTTCTTTTTACAAACTTTGCAGCCTGGTATTGCAATCCTGCTAATTGGGACAGGTGGAGGTGTAGACGCCGTGTAGGACGCTGGGTCCTAAATACCTTCCCTCCACAATCCTCCCATACACTTTGTCACAACACACACATATAGAACAGACAATATTGATAGAGACACAATATATATATACAGACAGAACAGCAAAAATGCTGTATGTATAACATAATCCAGACAACTTTATACACACAGAGCTATAGGATAGGCAGGTGAGGAAAGGGTAAACATGCTGAAACATGTGATAGTTTAATAGCACTACAACTCCCATAATCCTTACCGATCTTCAGTGGTTGTGATGAAAAGGGTAATTTTAGCAGATTTAATTGGCTTTATTAGTGAGTGGATGTGAGGTAATCTGTGGGATGAATACTAAGAGGTGAAGGCATGATGCTCAAAAGTGTAATCCTTTGAATGGCAGAGAGGTATGCAATGCATTGCTCTGCAATGCGCTGCATACCCCCACTGGCACTCAAATGGTTAACAACATAGTTGTGCAGGTATGAAAATCACTCCTCTGTGTATGTTGTGGAGTGGCAGTAGGGAGGAGACATGAATATCTCCTCCTTACTGCCACCCCTGGGTGTGTGTGGCTGGGGACGTAGGTTTTCTCTTTTATATATATATATATATATATATATATATATATATATATATAGATAGATATTGAATAAAAGTTGAATGAGACCATTAAAAAATCTCTAATTTGACCCATTGGATGGTAAAGAGGTGTCCAAAACATTCTAAAACTTAAATCAAAGATATTAAGTAATAGGATATTTATTAAATATTTGTTCTAAAAGTCACAGAACAATCGGGCTTGCATGAAAATGACTACCATTTTCCTTTTTCCTGTTTCATTTTAAATTAATGTTTGATGTAACATCACGTATCACTACAACTTCAGAACGTGAGGAAAAATTAGAAGATTTTGAAAGAGGAATGGACACAATGCTTAAAAAACGTAATACCTACTCCTACCGTGTGTCTAATATGGAAAAAAAACTGAATGAACTTTACCTGGACAAAGCAAGTCTGCAAGGGATTTATAAGAAGGTAGAGGGTGAGTACTATAACTCGTTATAGTGGACCTGTCACTTTAAGATAAATTTAGTTAATGAGGAGCAGTGCAGTAAATAAAGAATAGAAGGGGGGAGTCTGGAGATGAGGTCATCTGGAGGGTTTCGGGTTGCCTATCCCTGATGGCACTCAAACTGTTAACAACAAACATAGTTTATGTGCAAGTGTGAAAATCACACCCCTGTGTATGTTGTGGAGTGGCAGTAGGAAGGAGACATGAATATCTCCTCCTTACTGCCGCCCCTGGGTGTGTGTGGCTGGGGACGTAGGTTTTCTCATATATATATATATATATATATATATATATATATATATATATAATAAAAGTTGAATGAGACCATTAAAAAATCTCTAATTTGACCCGTTGGATGGTAAAGAGGTGTGCAAAAGATTGTACAACTCAAATCAAAGATATTAAGTAATGGAATATTTATTACATATTTGTTCCAAAAGTTACAATCAGGCTTGCATAAAAATGACAATCATTTTCCTTTTTCCTGTTTTATTTTAAACTAATGTTTGATGTAATATCACATATCACTACAACTTCAGAATGTGAGGAAAAATTTGAAGATTTTGAGAAAGGAATGGACAGAATGCTTGAAAAACTTAACACCTACTCCTACCGTGTGTCTAATATGGAAAAAAAACTGAGTGAACTTTACCTGGACAAAGCAAGTCTTCAAGGGCTTTATAAGAAGTTAGAGGGTGAGTAGTATAACTTGTTATAGTGGACCTGTCACTTTAAGATAAATTTAGTTAATGAAAGAAAGAAGTTTATCAGCAGGGCTAGATTGAGATTATCTCTTATTTTCAAGTATGTCTTGGCTTCTCAATTGCTTTATCTCTGAAGGATGAAAGGCTTAGTTGACCTTGGCAGGACTAGAACTGGCGACCTTGAGGTCTGAACAGATTCTACAGCTGGTATAATTAAAGGGATAACAATGTTTCACAATAAAATCATCTCCAATTAATCTTCATAGTATTAGGGCCATGGAGAGCATTATTTCAATGCTGTCAGAGTTGTAGTTCAAGAGTAATTGAATGATAAAATATCCTCTTCCTGACCCTTTTACTGATGTAACACTGCTTACCTCAGAACAGAAAGGTGGTGTCCGGATGGCTTGCTGAGAGGGACAATCTTCAAATAGCATAAGGGAAAACCTGTCAAGGGGGGCAGGGTTTTCTGATGTTCACAGTATGAAGATTGTCCCTTGCTGCCAGCTGTCCGGTCCCAGGACCAGATTCCACATCTGAGGGGAGGTGGCTTACACTAGGTAAAAGGGGTGGGATACTTTATCATTCAATTACTCTTGAACTACAACTTTGACAGTATTGAAATAACAAAGAAAAGATGGGAGAACAAAAACAGGATCTAAGTGTAGCATTTAGTTATTTAAAACAAAACTACCACTGCACAACATCTATAGCTTATTTAAGTCCCCATCTGGCAACTAGCTGCTTAGTAGCGCTAGTCACCAGAATGATTACACCGTTTAATAGATTTATGCTTTCTTCCATAGCTGAGAGCAGGACGGAGTGCGGACATCTTGCCATAGTGATGTCCGTGTGCCTGCTCTGTCAATTCCTTTTGGAGCTGGCTGGTTCCTAGCAACGCCTCCTAGACCCGGCTGGGACTGATGTCATTCTGGCAAGATGTCCACGCTCCGTCTTGCCTGTGACCCATGGAAGAAAGCTTAAATCTATTAAATAAGGTAATAATTCTGGTGACTAGCCATTAATATTAAATGGGTATTTCCTATTTATTTAAATGGGAATGTTAACCCCTCTCTAGCATTCAAGGGTTAACATTCACATAAATGGGAATTTGTTTGAATGTTTATTTTTCCACTATGGCTCAATTGGTTTGCCCCAGAATTCTCCACTTTCCTTCTGAAAATCTGGCCTTAAGAGCCACATCCTTCTGGGTTGTGTTCCTGCCCACTGCCAGCTGTGATAAAAGGGTGGGAGGGAATCTTTTGATCCCCCCAAACAGCACACAGGAGCTGTAATGATGGGTCTACAGTGCAGCAGGGCCGGTAAGTCTGATCCCATAGGAACAGACCATAAAATGGGAGAACTGCACTTTAAACAAGGGTTTAAATTCTAGGGAGGCCTCTGCCACATTACTTCATAATTCACTGGTGACCTCTCTAGCTTTGAAAAGATTAAAAGCTCCATTTAACTCAATGGGGATTTTTATTCTTCTCCTATTTACTGAGATGAAGGACAATCTAAGTAGGGATGGGTAAAAGTTGTCGCCATGTTCCTGCAAGAAATTTCGCGAAAACCACTTTGTTATCCGCTTTTTCGCATCTTTCGCCCATTGGCCAAAATCTTTCGCCAGTTTTTCAATGGCTAAAAAGTTTTCCCCTATTGATTTACTTTGTTTTTGCACTTCCGCTATAAAAACTTGATGTTTTCGCTGAAGGCAGACACAATAGAAGCAGCTAGAGAGCGAGATAGACGTACTGTGCTGTTCTCTTGTAATATTTAGCAAAAATTGAGGCAGGAGAGGCTCATAGTGACTCCTATCAATACGAGCAGCAAAAAGAGGAACTGGAAGGACCCTTATTATCTGTCCACTGAGTCTGAGGAGGAGGAGGAAGTGACTAGCAGTACTCAACCAATGCTGTCCAGTCCCCCTAAATCACCCCAAGGGATCTTGGGGAATTTAATAAGAAGGGAGGGAGAAAAGGGAATGGGAAGGAAGGGAGAAAAGGGAAGGAAGGGAGGAAAGGGAATGGGAAGGAAGGGAGAAAATGATAGTGAGAGCAGGACAGGTCAGCTACCTGTGCCTGCTGCAAAACGTGCTGCCCCTGCTGCCAGTGCCACCATTTCTGATCCTGAAGCCAATAGTGTTGTACCTGTTACAAGACGTGCTGCCCCTGCTGCCAGTGAAACCATTTCTGTATCTGCAGCCACTAGTGTTGTACCTGTTGCTAGTACTGAACCTGTTGCCAGTGCTGAACCTGCTGTCACCAATACTTTGCCTGCTGCTAGTGTTTCTTGTAGTACTCAGGGGGGGAAGGAGAAAATGATGCCAAGTGTGACAGCAAGAGACCCTAAATCACACTTGCCATTCCCAAGCAGTCCTACCAGTGCTAGTACTACTGCTACTAAGGTCCAGCAGCTTGTTAGCCTTAGGAGTGAAGGAGGAGGAAGACTCTGCGGCTGAACTTGATGTGGTTGGTGTTAGTAGTAGTAGCAGTAATTGTGAAGCAGTTGGAGTGGTAGGGGAAACATTTTACAGCATCCAGACTAACGGGCAAGGGAGCCCACACGATTCTCCTGACCATGTCCAGGTGGAACATAAACCTGAAGAGGCCAGAACTGGTGTTGGGGGAGGAGAGCAGGTTGAGAATTAATACCACCACCACCAGCAGGAGCACAGATCAGCTGCCTGTGCGTGCTGCTATTTCTGCTAGTGCTAGTCTGTCTTCTTCTTCTGGTCAAAAGGCAATGGCAATTGTGACGTTAGGGGGCCCTCTGTTACATTGCTCGTCACCTCCTCCAAGCAGCAGTGAGATGTCTGGAATAGAGCAGCAGCAGCAACAACAACATGTAGGGACTAGTGGTGGTGGTGGTGATGATGCTGGGGAAGCTGGGGTGGAAGAGACATTGATGGTCTTTTTAGAAGAAACTGAGAAGGAATTGGAGACAGGAATGAGGATGGGCATCACCACCACCACTAGCAAGGACATCTTGGAATTAGAGGAATTTGCAACTGCTCTAATTCCTTCTGATGCTGAGATGCAAGGGCAGCATGATGCTGAGGAGCAGGTTAGTGTGCCACAAACCACAGTGCACACAGTGGGAATGGGGTCAACAAGCAATGAGGGACTAGGACAGGTTCCAGTAGCAATACTCCTGGTCCTAGTTGCAGTGCTGACTCTGAGGCAGTAGCAGCAACATCAGCAACATTATCCGCTGCCACAGACAATGAAGGGGAATGTTGAGGACAAGAAGAAAGAGGCCATTCTTTTCCACCTTTCCCCTTCCCTCTTAAGTCATCATGGGTGTGGGACTATTTTTCTGTTGGGGCAGGCACAGTACAGTCATCAGCAACAGCACTGTGCACGATTTGTGACAAGTCAGTGAAAAGAGGAAAGGTGGGAACCCACCTTGGCACAAGCTCCCTCATATCACACATGAAACACAGACACCATGACTGTGACGGTACCAGGATTTACCGGACCCTTTTGGGGACGTCGGTTCCTGAACCGCCACTGCTGCTGCCCTCTTCCACGGCTGGCTGGAGCCCTGCTGCTTCCTGGAGGTCCTGGATACTCAGGCAGGAACAACTGGATGCTGCCCCCTTGCAGACTGGCAGAGCTAGTGAATTTAGCTGCAGAATCCTAGGTAGGGTTCCCAGAGGCCCTTCACCAGTAGACCGGCGAGGCAAGTGAATTCGCTCCTGTAGTGGCTAAGGTGAGAATCCCCAGCCGAACCCCCTCCAGAAATACAGCCAAGACTTGTATTAAGGAGAGTAGAACAGAACAGCCTTTATTGATAAAACACACTGCTTATATACACTTCCAGACACTCTTATCAAGATCAGAATACAAATTAGTGCTTGAAAAAGGGACATTTTAACTGGTCCATAATAACCTCCCCTGACTGGTCAGTGAAGCACAGCAGGAGTCAATTCACATTCCTTAGCACATGGAGTATTCTTTAAACAAGCCAGAGTGCTGGACTTAACAGCCCACTCTGCAATCTGATTCTCCAGATTTACCAAATGTCACACAATGTACAAAACAGTGATCAATATTTCAAATGTTATAGTTCTAAATTATTCCATCTGGTCACAATGACATTTACTCCAAACATGTTAAAGACAAACACCCACCACAGAAATCAAGCACCGCTTTTGCTGTCCCTGACTCACCAGAAAGGCAACAAGAGGCTAGGTGGAGATCAAAGAGGAGGAGGAATAAACCAACCCAGGCAAAGACTGGAAGTTCCAGGATGAGTGAAACAACTAGCTCGCCATCACCTTCTAGGGTAACTACATCTTCTGTGAATCCTCTTCGTTCATTAGCTCCCCCGTCAAATGATAGCCTCTCTGTTGATGTTAGGATGTGGCAGTTCATCTCTACCCATTGCACACTGTGTGGAGCACTGACCACACATGCCAGTGTGGTGGAGGAGAATCGCAATCAGTGCATCATGCGGCATCTGAGGAGATTCCTTCCTGCAGAATATGCCAAGATGGTGACAAGGAGGGTTCATCACTACCATTAAACTGTCAGCAAGTTGTCATGTGTCCTTAGCAGGTGTGGAAAAGGGGTACAGTGACAGCGGCAGTACGTTTCGGGTGTCATGTTATTTGGTTACAGTTGTGCCCCCAGATGTTATTTATCACGCACATACTGTGCACATTGCAGTTGGTGAGAAGACCCACTGATCCTACTCTCAAGGAAAAAAATATATTCTAAAAACAACACACCCATGATGATTTTGGAGGAGGGGCAGATGGAGACGATTTAATGGCCAACTTGTTCTTTTCACCACAAATACTAGGGGCTACTTATTCTGCTGCTACTGCCTCAGGAGCATCACTGGAGCCAGTCGGTGCAAATGGAACCTTCATCATCCATCTTCCAAGTTACTGCTATTGTTGATCCCATTCCCTTCCAGCTGCCTAATCATCTTGCTGCTTAAACAACTCAGCAGCAGCAGTATGAACAACAGTTGCAACTCAGGACTCATTTGACAGTGGCCAATGGCCAACATGACCTGCTGGCATTAGGCCAGTAGGGCATTTTTATTTTTTTTTAATAAAAAAAAAAATAGTCCTAACAAGCCTAAGTCCTACAAATCAATATTTCTTCAGGGCTTGTGCCTCTAATAAGTCTAAGTACTACAAAGGCCTCTAACAACAAATCAAACAAATCATCCTCTAGAAAATACTCTATCAAGTCAAGTATCAGTCCCCCCAGTGGCAGCTTATGTCAGGGGGTTCCTGTCTCTATCACTTTAAATACAAATGTCTTATTTTATTGATTTATTTTTTTTATTAACTCTACCCCCAAGAATAGTCAAGAAACCCCCCAAAACAAATTCCCTGTTCAAACAATTCATTCATTCATTCACCAACACAGGCATCCTCCTCAGATCTCTTTATACCATGTTTTATGGTTTTTAATTTATTTAGGATTTCTTTTTTGTTAAGTGCCCCCCATTCCCAGTAAACAACCCCCCAAAAATCATCCCCTGTTCAACTGATTCTTTCCCCACACCCCACCAACATAGGCACCCTCATTCCCCTTTTATACTGTGCCTTTGGGAAATAAAATATTATTTGATATAATGTGTTGTGTGTTACTTCTATGCTCCCATTGATTTCAATGGGCTAAAAAAAGTGGAAAATCTGCACTTTTCGCGAGAAATTTTTCACCAAGCCATTTTTCGACAATTTCAGTTTGAGTCGGAAAGTTTCGCCCATCCCTAGTAATGAGAAGTACAGTCAATAAAGAGTTGGAGGGGGAGTCTGGAGATGAGGCCATCTAGAGGGTTTAGGGTTGCCTATCCCTGAAGTAGAGAGATTGGGGGGACATGGAGTGAGGATAGGTGGTAATGAGGAACAGTGCACTGAATAAAAAGCTGGGGGGTGGGGTTCTGGAGATGAGGCCAGCTGGATGGTTTCAGGTTGTCTATCCCTGATGTAAAGAGTTTGGTGGGACATGGAGTGAAGGTAGGAAGTAATGATTAACAGTGCATTGAATAAAGAGCTGGGGGCATGGGACGGTTCTGGAGATGAGGCCAGCTGGATGGTTTCAGGTTGTCTATCCCTTATGTAAAAAGTTTGGCGGGACATGGAGTGAGGGTAGGAGGTAATGATTAACAGTGCATTGAATAAAGAGCTGGGGGCATGGGACGGTTCTGGAGATGAGGCCAGCTGGATGGTTTCAGGTTGTCTATCCCTTATGTAAAAAGTTTGGCGGGACATGGAGTGAGGGTAGGAGGTAATGATTAACAGTGCACTGAATAAAGAGCTGGGGGGTGGGACGGTTCTGGAGATGAGGCCAGCTGGATGGTTTCAGGTTGTCTATCCCTTATGTAAAAAGTTTGGCGGGACATGGAGTGAGGGTAGGAGGTAATGATTAACAGTGCATTGAATAAAGAGCTGGGGGGTGGGACGGTTCTGGAGATGAGGCCAGCTGGATGGTTTCAGGTTGTCTATCCCTGATGTAGAGAGATTGGGGGGACATGGAGTGATGGTAGGAGGTAAGGAGGAACAGTGCACTGAATAAAAAGCTGGGGGGTGGGGTTCTGGAGATGAGGCCAGCTGGATGGTTTCAGGTTGTCTATCCCTGATGTAAAGAGTTTGGTGGGACATGGAGTGAAGGTAGGAAGTAATGATTAACAGTGCATTGAATAAAGAGCTGGGGGCATGGGACGGTTCTGGAGATGAGGCCAGCTGGATGGTTTCAGGTTGTCTATCCCTTATGTAAAAAGTTTGGCGGGACATGGAGTGAGGGTAGGAGGTAATGATTAACAGTGCATTGAATAAAGAGCTGGGGGCATGGGACGGTTCTGGAGATGAGGCCAGCTGGATGGTTTCAGGTTGTCTATCCCTTATGTAAAAAGTTTGGCGGGACATGGAGTGAGGGTAGGAGGTAATGATTAACAGTGCACTGAATAAAGAGCTGGGGGGTGGGACGGTTCTGGAGATGAGGCCAGCTGGATGGTTTCAGGTTGTCTATCCCTTATGTAAAAAGTTTGGCGGGACATGGAGTGAGGGTAGGAGGTAATGATTAACAGTGCATTGAATAAAGAGCTGGGGGGTGGGACGGTTCTGGAGATGAGGCCAGCTGGATGGTTTCAGGTTGTCTATCCCTTATGTAAAAAGTTTGGCGGGACATGGAGTGAGGGTAGGAGGTAATGATTAACAGTGCACTGAATAAAGAGCTGGGGGGGTGGGACGGTTCTGGAGATGAGGCCAGCTGGATGGTTTCAGGTTGTCTATCCCTGATGTAGAGAGATTGGGGGGACATGGAGTGAGGGTAGGAGGTAATGATTAACAGTGCAGAATAAAGAGTTGGAAGGGGTGTCTGGAGATGAGGCCAGCTGGAGGGTTGGTCATTGTTTAGGTACTGGCACTTAGAGTATTTGTTAGAGTAAAGTTGAGAGACTTTGCTGGGCAGAGTAAAGAAAATCTTACTAGGTGATGAGTGAAGTCCCAAATCACGTCTTGCAAAACAGTTATTTTGGCTCTACCTAGATGTGCATGGCAGGAATCTAATCAAAGTAGGGAACTTTCCCCACCTCCTGCTTTCCCTCCCTAATTAGCATTATCAGCCTCATCACACCAGGTTCTGTTCCCTTCCTTCACTCTTTCCTTGGCTCACACCCCACCCTTCCATCTCCTCCACTCACGCATCTCCATTCCATCTGCTCCACTCTCTCATCTCCCTTCCATCTCCACCACTCTCTACCCATCCTTTTAACCTGCTCTGGCTCATGTCCCTCCCACTGGCTTGCCCCCTTCCCTTCTAGAATCTCCAGCCTGCTCCCCTCCCTTTCCTTTCCTCAACCTTGCTCCCCTCCCTTCTTTAATCTCCAGTCTGCTCCCCTTCCTTACCTCTACTCTGGCCTGCTCCCTTTTCTTTCCAGTTACTTAAGTCCTCTCCCTTGTCATCAGCCTGCTTCACCCTTTTCCAGGTCCTTCGGCTGCTCCCATAACTTCCATATCTTTCTTTGGCCCACTACTCGCTTTAATCTGTTTTGCCGTTTTAGTTCTCTTTCCTTTAGAGCTCCCTCCCTTTCCCTCTCCTCTACTCATTCTCACCCACAAGGGCCTTCTTACTCCCACCCCCTGCTTTCATGCACTCTTTATTCTCATGGCCCCTGTCCCACTTGTCCTGCCCACCCATCTCTCCCTGCAGTGATTCATTACAAACCAATTTGTACACATACAACTTTTTTCCAGATCCTCTGGATCAATTATAGAAACAACTCAAGGCCATTTGACTCATCTCTAGCTGTGAAGCTGGGTGAGACCATAAAAGAGCAGTACATAGAGCTCCAGAGATAGGGCAGCTCAGTAAAAGTCTTGCAATGGGAGTGAAAGGACTTTATGATGGTGAGGAGACTGCTGGCAGAATTCAGAGACAAAATGGTATCATACTTGGAGATGTAAGGTGGGAGCATATCTGTGAAAGGCCTTGTAGGTGTGTGTTAGTATTTTGTACTTGATCTTGAGCACGTCAAGGTTTTTTAGTCTAATTGATATTAAAAAAAAAGATTTAGCCCTTTATACTTTGTGCACACCTCTGATCCTTATGAAGTCAAGCAGATTTTCTTGCCAAAATTTCAGAAATCTTTAGAACAATACATTTTTATCCCTTGATAGTACAGCGGTCTCCAGCACATTGCTTCTCAATAATTTGGGGACCTCTCTATCATTCAAGAGTTAAAGTGAAACTGTGAATTTGAACACAAGATTGTAGTGTTGAAAGTGTAATTCCAATTGTCTATGCATCATGTTAGCAAAAAAAAAAAAGGCAGATTCATGGCTGAGGAGATATTCATACTAATACTTCTGTATGGTAAGCTCTTGGAGTGATGCACCATAAGCTATAATGTTATAATGTTTTAAAGTGCAGTTTTATATGTTAATTTTTAAGCTCCGTGCAACGGAGAAGCTATTAAATGTGTCAGTATCTCCTTACCCAGTGGTAGCCAACCCTGGTCCCCAAGATCTTCCAACAGTGCAGGTCTTCACGATATCCCTTTTTATACACCACTGAATCAATTAAAGAGATTGAGCCTCTGATGAATTCACATGTGCTCTATCTGGGATATCCTGATAAACCGGCACTGTTGGTAGCTTTTGAGGACTAGGGTTGTCTACCACTGTCCTTACCTATACATCTGCTGGCCATTTAGCTCACATGACACATAGGCAGTTTTGAATGATTTTTTCAAATGTGCAAACCTAAATCAAAGGTTTAAGGTCAACTTTGCTCATCCCTAACAGAACTGACTGGTTTAGTTAAAGGAAAAAAAGAACAATTACTCGAACTCTCTCAAGTGCAGCAAAGAATAAGCATCCTTGAGGATAAGATTAATAGCATGAATAAAACTGTTCATCATCAAGAACAATTGGATACATGTAATAAATAATACAACTCTGAAGTGTCAAGAATTAATAAGAAGGTTGAAAGGTAAGAAATATATTGTAATTTTTATGTAAGACCCCATTTTAAGTGTGAAAGCTATATCTCTACCACATAGGCCAGGGATAGACAGTAGTGATGAGCGAGCGTGCTCGGCCGATGCTCGGATCGGCTCGAGCATCGCTCTGCTCGGCACATGGCGGTACTCGTCGAGTACCGCCATGTGCTCTCCCGCCATGTTCGGGTGGCGGGGATCTGTGCCGGAAGAGGCACAGATCCGAAGACGCTCCGCTGGACCACCAGGGACTGGAGGTACGGGGGCATTGCGGAGATGAAGGGGGCATTGCGGAGATGAAGGGGGACATTGTGGAAGAGGGGCATAGACTCTATGCCCCTCTTCCACAATGTCCCCCTTCATCTCCGCTATGCCCGTCTTCCACAATGTCCCCCTTCATCTCCGCTATGCCCCTCTTCCACAATGTGCCCCTTCATCTCCGCTATGCCCCTCTTCCACAATGTCCCCCTTCATCTCCTCTATGCCATAGAGGAGATGAAGGGGGACATTGTGGAAGAGGGGCATAGCGGAGATGAAGGGGCACATTGTGGAAGAGGGGCATAGCGGAGATGAAGGGGCACATTGTGGAAGAGGGGCATAGCGGAGATGAAGGGGGACATTGCGGAGATGAAGGGGGACATTGCGGAGCTGAAGGGGGCATTCGGAGATGAAGGGGGCATAGCGGAGATGAAGGGGGCATTGACCAGGCACCCTCCCCTCATCAGAGCAGGGGGTGCCTGGTGTCGCCCCATTCATTTCAGTGGGGCTCGGGTGCTCGGCCGAGCACTCGAGCCTCAGGGGGTGCTCGGTCAGAGCACCCGAGCACCCGAGCATCGGGGTGCTCGCTCAACACTAATAGACAGCCTTTGACTTTCCAACTGGAACCAATGGTTGGTTGGTTGGTTGGTTGGTTGGTTGGTTGGAGATGATGGGACTTTTAGTCCCCAACTGTTATGAATGCCAAAGGCTATTTATGAGTCAGCCCATTTTAAGATGGGCACCTCTGGGATGTCTGTTCTTATCGTTCCTCCATACTTATTTAAAGAGACATATATGTACCTGCAGGACACAGTGACAAAAGGGCCAGCATGTGCAGGGAAAAGGGCAGTGATGATCAAATTTTGCACCTCGGGTGACCACATGTTCCATATTGCCCAGGAAAGTCCTGGATTTTGAATGTCTGTCCCTCACCTCAGGAAGCCCACTTCCAGGACAATAAAATGTCTCAGAATGGAACCTCCAGAATTCTAAATGCTACAGGTGGAAATGCCCATATATTACTGTGATAGAAAGTGACCCCTTTGCTGGGATCCCAGAAAAAAATATCCACACAGAGCTCTAAACAGTACAGAAAGAATTGAGTCCTACTTCCTAATGCCAAACGGGAGATTCAGCACCATTTTCTTCTAAATTAAGACTAAACTAAATCTTGGGGCTTGACATAAACGTTTCTGTAGTTCAGCACAGGTGTCACAATTCTGTCCCAGCAGTCAATGTGCAGTTCTAATGTGTAGAGAGAGCACAGATTATACACAGATGTACTTACATGTAACGTGTCTTTGCCATTCACTTGTGCTAGAGCTGTTCATGCAGCCAAACACAACAAAGTGGAGATACTGGCTCTCGAATGATAAACTTTTTTTACTTTTTTGGACCCTATGCATAAATATCAATCAAACTGGAAAAATGTTAATGCATAGACTCTACAAATTAGCATAGGAACTGGAGAGTTTCTCTCACTGGAGAAGTTATCTCCTCTTTAACACACCTTAGTACATCTCCCCTGTAGTCTATAACTAAAGTTCTCCCATGTAATAACATAGGAACTGGAGAGTTTATCACACTGGAGAAGTTATCTCCTCTTTATCACACCTTAGTACATCTCCCCTGTAGTGTATAACTAAATCTCTCCCATAGAATAACATAGGAACTGGAGAAGTTATCTCCTCTTTATCACACCTTAGTACATCTCTCCTGTAGTCTATAATTAAATCTCTCCCATAGAATAACATAGGAACTGGACAGTTTATCTCACTGGAGAAGTTATCTCCTCTTTATCACACCTTAGTACATCTCCCCTGTAGTCTATAACTAAAGTTCTCCCATGTAATAACATAGGAACTGGAGAGTTTATCTCACTGGAGAAGGTATCTCGTCTTTATCACACGTAATATAAGTTTAAAGTACGGTACTTTATCAGGTAACAGTTACTAGGTAAATATGAGGTTTTCTAATAGGAGGAATAGATTGGATTGTATTGTTATTATAAAAGACGTCTAACAGAGAACACAATTGCACTGTGAGAAATGTTTCACTGTTCCACACATCCATTGGAAATCACAGAACCACACATAGATTGCTTGTCATCTCAGCCTGTTCCACTGTCCCACTGGTAATTACAGAACCACACATACACTGTCTGTCACCCTTGCCTTGTTCCACTGTCCACTGTTAATCACAGAACCACACATACATTGCCTGTCATCCCAGCCTGTTCCACTGTCCACTGGTAGTCACAGAACCACACATACACTGTCCATCACCCTTGCCTTGTTCCACTCTCCACTGGTAATCACAGAACCACACGTACAGTTATGGAAAAAATGATTTGATCCCCTGCTGATTTTGTACATTTGCCCACTGACAAAGAAATGATCAGTCTATAATTTTAATGGTAGGCTTATTTGAACAGTGAGAGACAGAATAACAAAACAATCCTGAAAAATGCATTTAAATAAGTTATAAATTGATTTGTATTTTACTGAGTGAAATAAGTATTTGACCCCTTTGCAAAACATGACTTAGTACTTGGTGGCAAAACCCTTGTTGGCAATCACAGAGGTCAGACATTTCTTGTATTTGGCCACTAGGATTGCACACATCTCAGGAGGGATTTTATCCTACTCCTCTTTCCAGATCCTCTCCAAGTCATTAAGGTTTCGAGGCAAATCGAACCTTCAGCTCCCTCCACAGATTTTCTATGGGATTAAGGTCTGGAGTCTGGCTAGGCCACTCCAGGACCTTAATGTGCTTCTTCTTGAGCCACTCCTTTGTTGCCTTGGCGGTGTGTTTTGGGTCATTGTCATGCTGGAATACCCATCCACAATCCATTTTCAATGCCCTGGCTGAGAGAAGGAGGTTCTCACCCAAGGTTTGACGGTACATGGCCCCGTCCATCGTCCCTTTGATGAGGTGAAGTTGTCCTGTCCCCTTAGCAGAAAAACACCCCCAAAGCATAATGTTTCCACCTCCATGTTTGACTGTGTTCTTGGGGTCATAGGCAGCATTCCTCCTCTTCCAAACACAGCGAGTTGAGTTGATGCCAAAGAGCTCGATTTTGGTCTCATCTGACCACAACACTTTCACCCAGTTCTCCACTGAATCATTCAGATTTTCACTGGCAAACTTCAGACGGGCCTGTACATGTGCTTTCTTGAGCAGGGGGACCTTGCGGGCGCTGCAGGATTTTAGTGCTTCACGGCGTAGTGTGTTACCAATTGTTTTCTTGGTGACTATGGTCCCAGCTGCCTTGAGATCATTGACAAGATTATTTTGTGTTTCTTCCATTTGCGAATAATCGCACCAACTGTTGTCACCTTCTCACCAAGCTGCTTGGCGATGGTCTTGTAGCCCATTCCAGCCTTGTGTAGATCTACAATCTTGTCCCTGACATCCTTGGACAGCTCCCTGGTCTTGGCCATGGTGGAGAGTTTGGAATCTGATTGATTGATTGCTTCTGTGGACAGGTATCTTTTATACAGGTAACAAGCTGAGATTAGAAGCACTCCCTTTAAGAGAGTGATCCTAATCTCAGCTTGTTACCTGTATAAAAGACACCTGGGAGCCAGAAATCTTGCTGATTGATAGGGGTGAAAAACTTATTTCACTCAGTAAAATGCAAATCAATTTATAACTTTCTTGAAATGCGTTTTTCTGGATTTTTTTGTTGTTATTCTGTCTCTCACTGTTCAAATAAACCTATCATTAAAATTATAGGCTGATCATTTCTTTGTCAGTGGGCAAACGTACAAAATCAGCAGGGGATCAAATAATTTTTCCCTCATTGTACATTGCCTGTCACCCTTGCCTTGTTCCACTGTCCACTGGCATTCACTGAACCCCACATACACTGTCACTCCAGTCTTGTTCCACTGTCCAGTAGTAATCACAGAACCACACATACATTGTCCTTCACTTCAGTCTTGTTCCACTGTCCAGTAGTAATCACAGAACCACACATACATTGTCCTTCACCTCAGTCTTGTTCCACTACCCACTAGTAATCACAGAACCACACATACTTTGTCTGTCACCTCAGTCTTGTTTCACTGTCCAGTAGTAATCACAGAACCCCACATACATTGTCCTTCACCTCAGTCTTGTTCCACTACCCACTAATAATCACAGAGCCACACATACATTGTCTGTCACCTCAGTCTTGTTTCACTGCCCAGTAGTAATCACAGAACCACACATACATTGTCCTTCACCTCAGTCTTGTTCCACTGTCCAGTAGTAATCACAGAACCACACATACATTGTCCTTCACCTCAGTCTTGTTTCACTATCCACTAGTAATCACAGAACCCCACATACATTGTCCTTCATTTCAGTCTTGTTCCACTGTCCAGTAGAAGACAGAACCCCACATACATTGTCCATCACCTCAGTCTTGTTTCACTCTCCAGTAGTAATCACAGAACCACACATACATTGTCCTTCACTTCAGTCTTGTTCCACTGTCCAGTAGTAGATACAGAACCACATATGCACTGTCTAATACGTCACAGGACACCAGGACTCACATTCGTTCCATGGAACACTGTCTGGGACCCATTGTTCTAGGCAGTTGACTCCTCTGACTACTACTAGGAAATCTGGCCCAAAATGAGTACTAAATAGTAGTAAGTTTGACAAAATTAGTATGATGAAAAATTGAGAGTTGTTACCCATGTCTAATAAATGTTCTATCACCCTATTTAACATAGTAGCACCTATAAACCACTCAGATGATTGCACTGGAGACCTTTCTGGGATTCACGAGGTTAAGTATAAAATAGTGTATTAAAGTGATAATAAGCATTTATAATAAAACCAAAACAATATAAAACAAGGGTACTCCAACTCCACATTTTAATATTTATAGCACCATCGGGTGTCCAGACAGTTATTCTGTTATAGGTGAGCCACTGACAACAGCTCGATTGATTGAGAGTAACAGCTTCATTACTTCCTGTCAGTTTGAAATCTTAAAAGTAATGAAGATCTCTCCAGCATTCTAGTGTTAAAAATCCCCATATAAGTAAACAGTGCAGTTTGCTCAATAATTGCTCAGTTTGAGCTTCCCGCATACGCTCCTAAAACATTGCCATTGCTCTAGTACTGGTTGGGTCTTTTGGAGATTTTTAGGATAAAGTTCCAAATTGTTGTAACAAATATTTAAGAACAAATAGAGTTTTACTATTTGATTATTATTAAATCTATAAAAAAATCAAATTCTGAGCAGTTTAAGCTACATTAAGTTGATTTTAAAAATAATAAACAAAAATCTATATGTCATGCTACCCACTTTTTTGTAAAATTTTTTGAGAAATTAACATTTATTTGTTGGTAACACAAGCTGACACTTTATGGTAATTCGTTTCTGTTCTGGGCCAGTATTACTGCACAATGTGCTATAATTAGCATACTGATCAGGGAATTAGCATAACATGCCACGCTGTGCCACCAACACATAAAGGTTTATTTCTCAAAAACTGCCCTTATTTATCTTACTGAACCAGCTAGTACATTATATTGGTAGATCATCTTTAAAATTAACTAAGCTTATCTTGGGCTCGATTCTATTACCAGCGCTAAGAATATAACAGGCGCTATGTTCCTTTAAGTCAGATTTTGCTATCCTATTACCCAACTTGTGAAAGCAAAATCAGCGGTAATTATACTTACCACCAGTCTGAAAAAAGCCCATAGGAAACAACTAAAAACAATGTGCAATTAGTATCCTATTACCAACGCTCAGTATTACCGCCTGTTTTGTGGTTACATTTAAGTCGGAAATTCTGCGTCTCAGAGGTAGAGGCGTAGAAGCCATAACGACAGTTTCAAAACCATCGTTGTTCGAACAAAAGCAGCGTATAATACAGTATACAGCATAGAAATCCGACATAGAGCGCCCTCCCTCAACATATTAAACCACCCTTCAAAATTTGACTTTTCTTTCACCACTTTAATTTGACTAATATTGTTCAGATCCCACAAGTTAATCCTTCCCCTTCAAAATTTGACTTACAGTGCTTTCTTTCACCAAATTAATTCGACAAATATTATACATTCGACATTTTAACCCTCCCCTTGAAAATTCGACTACAGTGCTCCCATGACTCTTTCACCATTTAAATTTGACAAATATTGTTCACATTCCACATTTAACCCTTACCCTTTAAAAGTAAGCTACAGTGCTCTCATGAATATTTGTTGAATTAATTTGGTGAAAGAAAGCACTAAGTCGAGTTTTGAAGGGGAGGGGTTAAAATGTGGAA